>DWNI01000026.1:0-27099 GCA_018250175.1 Alychna victa
AAATAATTTCCGTTCCCCGATCAGTTTTCGTACAGGCAGAAAGTGTATATTCGCCTTCACCGCTTGACTCCCAGTGCACCCCTTGGTCGGCACTCAATCCGGCTGCTCGCGTCTTCACTTCAACTTTATCAGCCACAATAAAGGCTGAGTAAAACCCGACACCAAATTGACCAATTAACTGTTGATCGACCGTATCACTGGCTCCCATAGAGGCCAAAAACTCTTTTGTGCCTGATTTTGCGATGGTCCCTAGATGCTCAATCACCTCTTGCCGGCTCATGCCAACACCATTATCACTGATGGATAAGGTACGTTGTTCTTTATCAAACCACAAACGAACCCGTAGCTCGCCCTCACCCTCATAAAGTTGTGGCTCAGATAGAGCCCGAAAACGCAGTTTATCCGCAGCGTCTGAAGCATTAGAGATCAATTCACGCAAAAAAATCTCTTTATTAGAGTAGAGTGAGTGAATCATTAGCTGTAGTAACTGCTTGACTTCCGACTGAAAGCCTCGGGTTTCCCGCTCTGTCCCCTGCATACGAATACCTCTTGTAGTAAATCATCATCAGTTGTCTAGGCATTAGTGATAATAGCCGTGTGTCTCATGCATATAGGGACTGCCTTTATCAATTTCAAGGCCAGTACATCGGTAATTCCAGCTAATTTTTCCTTTAAAATCTACATAAAAATCTATTAATTTACATAATTAAAACAACTTTAATAGTTATAGGGGGTTTTTTAGGTCCCTTGTTACTTTATAATACTTATAAACTGACTGGAGTAGACTTTAGGAATCACTTGACCTTATACCCTCTATCCACTTATTAACTCGATCCAATAAAACCATTGGGTTAGTCCTAATAGGCCTATTACTGTTAATCAGTGGGTTTGGTTGGCAATATTGGCATAACCACTCCTCAGTTCTTGAGCCCACGGTGACTGTTGAACGGCAAGATTTATTACGGACTCTATTAGCGACTGGACAACTAGAGGCAATTAATCAAGTAAAAGTTGGAACTCAAGTGAGTGGTCAATTGCAGCAGATAACTGTAAAGCTAGGAGATTATGTTAAACAAGATCAGCTATTAGCCACGTTAGATGCTGTTGATGCCAAGCACCAGGTTGCTATTTCTCAAGCTAGATTATCAGCCGCGGTCGCCGAACAGCAGCAGGCAAACATTCGGTTAAAACTGGCTCAACAAAAGCAGCAACGGCTAGAACAGTTAGTGCATCGGCAAGCATTTGAACCGCAGAGACTTGATGAGGCTAACGCCGAATTAGCTCGTCAGCAAGCGGAATGTACTCGGGCAGCAGCCCAAACAGAGCAGAAACACCTTGAACTACAGCAAAGTCAGCACCAACTAACCCAAATGCAGGTGACGGCTCCTTGTGCTGGCCAGGTGATATCAATCCCAGTGAAAGTAGGGGCAAACCGTTGTCTCTTCTCAAGCCGCCTCTACCCTTTTTACACTAGCGGATTTGCATCGTATGAAGGTCCGCACACTGGTTTCTGAAGCAGATATCATCCATTTATCACTTGGATTAGCTGCTGAATTTACACTACTAGGAGATTCGCAGCGCCGTTTTTCAGGAACGATTCTTTCTATTGAATGGCTGCCAGAATCGACCAATGAAGGGATATTTTACCCGGTCATCTTTGAGGTTGATAACCCCGATGGATTATTACGCCCCGCAATGACCGCTCAGGTGATAATTACTTTAGAACGCCTCGATAAGGTATTGACGATCCCTTATTCGGCTTTAAACTATAAAAACCACGACAACAGTTATTATGTCTGAATGTTGGTTAATGGTAAGCCACAAGCACGAAAAGTGACCTTAGGTGCCCGCAATAATTTTGTGGTACAAGTGGTTGATGGGGTGTCTGTAGGCGATCAATTATTGTTGAAAGAACCTTCTCAACATGCCCACTAAACAACCCTTATTGGTACTCCAGCAAATCTCTCGATCTTTTACTGTCGGTGAACAAGCGGTTAGCGTACTGGATAAGATTTCTTTTACAGTCAGTGCTGGGGAAATGTTAGCGATTATTGGTACCTCTGTATCGGGTAAATCCACCCTAATGAATCTATTAGGCTGTCTGGATCGGCCAACGTCTGGCAGTTACCAAATAGCTGGCCAAGATACCGCAAAAGCTTCACCAGAACAGTTAGCTACATTGCGACGCGAACGCTTTGGTTTTATCTTTCAACGCTACCATCTTCTACCACAGCTTACCGCCTGGCAGAACGTCGCCTTAGCCGCCTGTTATGCAGATGTCCCTGCTAGCTGTTCGACAACAGCAAGCACAGTCCTTATTGACCCAGTTAGGGCTAAAACATCGACTGCACTACCTGCCGGCAAAGCTATCAGGCGGCCAGCAGCAACGTATTAGCATTGCTCGTGCTTTAATCAATGGTGGACAAATTATTTTAGCCGATGAGCCGACGGGGGCTTTAGATAGCCAATCCAGCGAACTGATTATGGCTATCCTACATCAGCTACACCAGCAGGGTCATACCATCATTATCGTGACTCACGATGCTAAAATTGCTGCTCAAACCCAGCGATTGATTACTCTGCACGATGGTCGGTTAAGTGATGATCAAACCAATATCCCAAAACGACCGCTCAATATTCAAGAAACCTCCACGTTTTTTATCCAAAAGCAGCCAGTAGTGACTTCCCGCTGGCTGGCTTGGGCTAACCACAGTTACGAGATGCTACGGATGGCCTGGTTAACCTTGATCACTCAAAAGTTACGTAGCAGTTTAACGCTTCTCAGTCTGGTCATTGGTATTGCCTCTGTAGTTTCTAGTATTGCTGTCAGCCATGGGCTCAAAGAGAGCATGTTGAAAGATTTTCGTGATTTTGCCGCCAATAAAATAGATATTATCCCTGGTAAGCAGCGGGGTGACCAAACCACCTCACACCGCCGCTCTTTAACCCCGCGTGATCTGCCGATTTTACAGCAACAACCGTTTATTAAAGCTCTTTCTCCGGTGATTATGGGCTACTCTACTTTGCGCAGTGGTTCTGTCACCTTACAAGCTTCTGTCTATGGTGTTAATAGCAGCTATTTTACCATTGAGGGTGTTAATTTACTTCAAGGAAGCTTACTAACGCCTGAACAGATAGCCAATCAAGCGGCTGTAGTTGTTATTGATCGTGAACTTGAGCAGCAACTATTCCCTAAACAGCTTCCTGATCAATCGTCCAATCTCGGAAAAATTTTGCTGGTAGGAAACATTCCGCTACAAATCATCGGTATAACCGAAAAACCCTCTTTTTTTGGCCAGAACTTGGTGATTTGGATCCCCTATACTACGGCTATCGGAAAATTACTGAATCGTTCTCATTTCAGCTATATTGCTCTATTTATCCATGAAAATTACCACTCATTATCAGTGGAACATGCAGTTACTGAGCTGTTAACCCTACATCATGGTATAAAAGATTTTCGGGTAGCCAATTATGATCAACGACTAAAAATCCAACAAAATATATTTAAGAAATTACAGCGTTTTTTGTTACTGGTGGCACTGGTTACTTTAGCAGTGGGTGGCCTAGGTATAATGAATATTTTGTTAGTCTCAGTCAGCGAACGGGTTCGAGAAATCGGCATTCGCCTGGCTATTGGCGCCCGTCAACGGGATATTCAGCAACAATTCCTGCTTGAAGCGGTTGTCATCTGCTTACTCGGGGGCTTAGGTGGCATTGTACTCTCTTTAATAATTATCACCCTGGTGCAGTGGCTTAATCCCACTTGGCCTATTACTTTAACACCTACAGTCGCAGTGTATGCCGTTGCTGGTGCCAGTGCGATTGGGCTGGCCGCTGGTTATTTACCAGCCCGACGAGCCTCCCAGCTAGATCCAGTTGCTGCTTTGACCATTGAATCCTAAGCCTGACCTTAACATCTACCTACCTACCATAAAGCTTTGACATCAAGGCAGCGGGCTCAATTAGCGGTTTTAGATTATCTAGACAACAAGAACAATATTTGTTGAGGAAGGTGGCTCAACCACCTGTCTATTTTTACTTGACCATTACATAGCCAGTGGCTCAATTTTTATAGCCTCGGATCAGCTGACAATTCAGGCTGATTCAATGACTCAGGAGCCGTCGGTATTTGGTTAGACAAAGCAGTGATTTCCTCAGGGAAACTATTGCAAGCCTGTTCAAGGTTTCCCGTTGTAGCAGGTGGCTGTAAATACAGAGGTCCGTCATTAGGAATTAACGTTTCTTTGGAGATTTGTATTTTTTCAGCAAAAGTTAATAAGGTTTTTACTACAGCGCAGTGGTTGTTTTTTTCTGCAATTTTTAAAGCTGTAAATCCCTGATAATTTCGCTGTTGCAACATCACATCGATAATATTATGCTGTTCAGCATAGTCTAATAAAATTCCTACAATTCCACAGTAGCCATTATAAGACGCTAGTAATAAGGGAATAATACCATTTGCACTTGATTGTTGTAAAACTTCTTTAATAATTCCTTGTTGTTCAGCAGCCTCTAACAGCATAGTGACGATTTCCTGGTTACCAAATCCTACTGCTTTTATTAAAGGACTATCACCACTGTCTCTGGATTCTAATAAAATTTCTTTGGCTATTTGTGCTTTTTCAGCATAGTTTAGTAGAGTATTGGTTATCCCAATATTATTATTCACATCCACAATATGTAAAGCTGATAACCCATCTTTTTTAGTACACTGTTGTAGCACTAAATTAATAACTCCGTGCTGTTGAGCAAAAGCTAACAAGCTTTTTGCAATTTCATGATGCCCTCTGTCAACTGCTATTAATAAAGGAGTAGCACCACTTGCATTTGATTATTGCAACAAGGCTTCTTTAATAATTCCTTGTTGTTCAGCAGCCTCTAACAGCATAGTGACGATTTCCTGGTTACCAAATCCTACTGCTGTTATTAAAGGACTATCGCCACTGTCTCTAGATTTTAATAAAATTTCTTTGTCTATTTGTGCTTTTTCAGCATAGCTTAGTAGAGTATTGGTTATCTCAATATTATTATTCACAGCCACAATATGTAAAGCTGATAACCCATCTTTTTTAGTGCACTGTTGTAGCACTAAATTAATAACTCCATGCTGTTGAGCAAGAGCTAACAAGTTTTTTACAATTTCATGATGCCCTCTGTCAACTGCTATTAATAAAGGAGTGGCACCACTTGCATTTGATTGTTGTAAAACTTCCTCAATAATTCCTTGTTGTTCAGCAGCCTCTAACAGCATAGTGACGATTTCCTGGTTACCAAACCCTACTGCTGTTATTAAAGGACTATCGCCACTGTCTCTAGATTCTAATAAAATTTCTTTGGCTATTTGTGCTTTTTCAGCATAGTTTAGTAGAGTATTGGTTATCTCAATATTATTATTCTCAGCCACAATATGTAAAGCTGATAACCCACTTTTTTTAGTACGCTGTTGTAGCACTAAATTAATAACTCCATGCTGTTGAGCAAAAGCTAATAAGCTTTTTGCAATTTCATGATGCCCTCTGTCAACTGCTATTAATAAAGGAATAGCACCACTTGCATTTGATTGTTGCAACAAGGCTTCTTTAATAGTTCCTTGTTGTTCAGCAGCCTCTAACAGCATAGTGACGATTTCCTGGTTACCAAATCCTACTGCTGTTATTAAAGGACTATCGCCACTGTCTCTAGATTTTAATAAAATTTCTTTGTCTATTTGTGCTTTTTCAGCATAGCTTAGTAGAGTATTGGTTATCTCAATATTATTATTCACAGCCACAATATGTAAAGCTGATAACCCATCTTTTTTAGTGCACTGTTGTAGCACTAAATTAATAACTCCATGCTGTTGAGCAAGAGCTAACAAGTTTTTTACAATTTCATGATGCCCTCTGTCAACTGCTATTAATAAAGGACTATCGTCGTAGTCTCCGGACTCTAATAAAATTTTTTTAGCTACTTGTGCTTTTTCAGCATAGTTTAGAAGAGTATTTGCCACCTCAGGATGACAATTTTTAATTGCCACATTAAAGGCATGAAAATCATCATTATTTACTTGTTCTAAAACAGTTTTTAGATCACCAATCTGGTGGTCAGTATCATAGTGGTTCACTAATAGTTCTACGAGAGTAACGTGGCCTCTTTTAGCGGCCTAAATTAATAAGTTTTCTCCAAAGGGCAAGGATTTTTGTTGCATTATTTTTTGGATATTGTCTGCTGTTTCCAATTGTAACCACGATGCTACCAACGCATACTGTCCTGCCTTAATAGCGCCTCTTAGAAAGAGATAGGTGTTTGTTGAAAAATAAGAAGTGACTGTTGTTTCATCCCCAGCTGCTATAGCTAGAAAGCCTCTCTCTTGTAGATTCTTTATGACCAGTGGTTTTAGTTTGTTAACAATTTCTTGTCTCGGTTTCAATTTGCAAAATTTGTCAGTTGTTTCTGTGCTATCAATAAAATCATAAGCATCAAGAGAGAAACCGCTGAACGCTTTCTCGATATTTTTTATTGACTCACCAATTTTTATATAAAAATCATCTAAGGAAACTTCTTTTTTAAAAAATTCTTCTAAATTTTCAAGAAAAAAATCAACTAATTGATCAACAAAATAATCGGCGGTCAACTTAATGGATAAGTATATTTTTGCTTCTTCTCCAAAATCAATCAAATCTGCTTTTGGAATTATTTCGTCTGTTGATAATTCATGGTCGCGGATTCTTAATCCAAAATCTTCTTGCAAATAATTAATTAATTTAGAAACCCAAATGCGTTTCGTTACCATGTTGTACGAATTCTGGTTGGATAAATTCTAGGAGGAATTGTTCTATACACCGCTCTTTTTTTCTTAGGATAAACTTATCCTGACTAAAGTTAGGAATTTCAATTAGGTCTAAAAAACCTTGAACGTTTGTGATAATTCCATTAGGGCAAACTTCGAGGCTTTCAGCAAGCTGGTCCAGTACAGATTGATACTGAATAGAACTAAACTTATTGTGGATAAATGCATGCATCAAATGCGCCAACTGCTTTTTGGCGGAGGAGGAACCAGAACTGTCTGAGAGCCTGTCCCAGGCAACCACAACTTCTTTCAGTTAAATCTGCTGATCTTCCGACTGATTGTAGATGAATTGTTTAAATTGAGAGAGAATATTTTCATATTCACCTGGATCAATGCTTGTACAGCCTTCTACGATTTTACTGGCAAAAGAATCTACTTCTTTATAAAATTTTGGTGTCAATACTAAGTACATCACTTAACTTTTCCTGATATTATATGAGTAAACTGACTTTACTCAAGGATTAGTATAAAATTAATTCACTAAGCGACTTTTACTGTAGGCCTAGTGGAGCTCATAACTGTGGAAACAGTCATCTAACTTTTACTACTAAGCTATTTTAACTTATTTTTTTCCTTGGCTAATAACCATAGTTGATTTTTTTGGCATCAAGCAATTAACCAATAATGCCCCCAGCAGATTAACTATGAAGTTACTAGGCAAGCAATGTCTGGAGTGCTCAATCTGGCTGATTTTTTTAGTTCATCGAATACAGCTTCAATTAGCGAACGGTTACGCAAAAATCCTTATCGAGGGTGGACAGGCTACCACCTTCATGCTCTTATTTCCAAACTCAGGTCTTGAGTAAGTTATAACCAATTTATCCCTTTGAACTAGCCACCTTTTACCTCTGAGAAATCTCAGCCATTCTAGGACGGAGAGGATATAGAATACTTTTCCCCATAGAGCATAGTATTGGACAAAAATCTAAAACAGAGATTGGTAAGCCATCATGATCGATGGTGAAAATTATCAAGTCTATAAGAGATAATGGGGACGCTTATAACAGTTAATCCGGTATAATTTGGAGAGATTTTGAGCTAATAATACCTCAGTTCAAATTAATTATCAAGGGCACCCCCATATAACTAGTTAATTTAAATTATAAAGCTCCCAAACAAATGATATTACCATCATGCTGTTCCAGACTATGTTTCAAGTTTATCAAACAGGTAGTATGGATAGCTGCAAGCCGTTTTTAGGCTAATAATGCTCTCTAACCTTGTGGATTGCCCCTCTAAAACAGTTTCTTATTTTGAACTGAGGTTCATGCGTAATGAAGGTATCTCAACAAGCCCTAGCGGATTAAAAATGCTGACGCCCAATCAGTGCATGTGACAGTGTCATTCCATCGACTAACTCTAATTCGCCCCCGACTGGCACACCATGCGCAATGCGGCTGATGGTGATTTGATAGTGACGGGCCAGGTCAGCAATGTAATGGGCGGTGGCTTCTCCTTCAACAGTTGGATTGGTAGCTAAAATCAGTTCCTGCAAAGGCTCGGTTTTTAGGCAATTGGCTAACTGCTCTAAACCTATCTCTTTAGGACCGATTCCATCCAAGGGTGATAACAGCCCCATCAACACAAAATAGCGGCCAAAATATTGGCCTGTCTGTTCAATGGCTTGAATATCGGCAGCACTTTCTACAATACATAGCTGCTGGCTCTGTTGACGCAGTGGATCTAGACAGAGTTGGCACAGAGGCTGCTCCGTAAAAGTGCGGCAACGCTGACAGTGGCCAATTTCACTCATCGCACTGGCCAGCCGTTGTGCTAATCTCTGACCACCCTGCCGATCACGTTGCAGTAGATGAAAAGCCATGCGCTGGGCTGATTTGGCTCCCACACCGGGCAAGCAACGAAAAGCTTGAATTAACTGCTCTAATAATAGACTTAAGCTCATGGCTTCTCTATTCAATAATCGGTTAAGCGATATTTGCTATTGTGAGGGTTAACCTCGTTCTCTACTCATCGGTAGGTTGAATCGTTGTCTCATCGATCTCAGCCGCAAAATCGCGTTGAAAACGCTGTAGGTGCTCGTCGGCTTGTAATGCTTGCTGAGCTTGCCGTTTTTTCTCCTCAGCAATCCGTTGTCGCCACTCCCAAGGGGTTAATCGTGCCAGCTTATCACAAGCTTGTAGCGTGACCGTGACGACCTCTCCCTTAACAGCGCTCAGTGCTTTAGCCAACTGTGCTTCAGCACCTGGGTAGTTTAGGTGACGCTGAGCGGCCTGATAATAGAGCTGAAAGTTATTAGGCGTCGGCTGTTCACAAATACAGTGTAGCACTAATTGTTCTAGCCGTTTAGATAAGGATAGGCTGGCAATCTCTGCACTCCAACTGTCTTGCTTGGCAGCAGAAACTGCCAAGCGTGATGATAAATGCTGATTAGTCATCAAAGATAAGGGAGTCGCTGAGTTCGATGCGCTAATAACCGCAGTTTTAGCAGGCAAATCTGCAGCGGGTTCAGCTTTAACGGGTTGACTGCGCGTCAGCGAACTCAAAGAGGCCGATTTGCTTGAAGATCGCTGTTGCTGGCGCTGCACTTGCAGCTGCTGATGGATAGCCATTAATCGCTCAGTTTGATTCAATGGCGAATGCTCAGGCGTATCCACCACTTTAGCTGCCAGGAAATCATCAGCTGGCTTCAATTTTTCAGTCAATTGAGCAACCACTGCCTGTTTAGATTTAGTACTTTGTGCAGCGGTTTTTTCTATGGAAGCATTGGGTATTGTTAATTGAGGTTTAACCTTTGCAGTCTTTACAATAACTCCATCTACCTTGGATGTCTGCCCTTGTGCTGAATGTGATGGTGTCAAGCCATTTTGGGGATAGAAGGCATGCGCCCGCAACAGGGTCATCTCGACACCCATTCGTGGACTGGGAGCTAATGCCAACTCTTTACGTCCTATCAGCAGTGTTTGATAGTAGAGTTGAAGATCCATCGGATCAATTAATTGGGCTAATGCTCTGATCCGCTGCCCTATGTGATCGATTTCATTGGCGGCACCCAGTGGTAACCACTGCTGTAAAGCTATTTGATGCAGTATTGACGCCATCGCCGCTAATAACGAGTCTGCTTCAATGCCTTGCTCCAATAATTGCCCAACTTTTTGTAGTAAGGTAGCTGAGTCTGCTCGCTGTAGAGCCTCTACCAAAACTAATGCTTGCTGGGTACCTAAGGTACCTAACAGCTGGTTAACTGTTGTTATTAATAAACGCCCAGCCCCGAGAGCCAATGCTTGATCCATCAGTGTTAGGGCATCCCGTAAGCTACCCTGGGCTGCCTTTGCTAATAACCCCAAGGCGGGAAGTTCAGTTTCTATTTTTTCTGTCTGTGCGATCTTTTGCAGCTGTTCTTCGATTTTTTCTACACTTAACAGTGGGAGATGAAGCTGTAAACAGCGTGATAGCAAAGTGGCCGGCAACTTTTGTGGATCGGTGGTGGCTAGTAGAAATTTAACGTGAGGCGGTGGCTCTTCAAGTGTTTTAAGTAGAGCATTGAAACTATGCCGCGAAAGCATGTGCACTTCGTCAATCAGATAAATTTTAAAACGCCCGGTTACTGGAGCGTAGTGGATATTATCCAATAGCTCCCGTGTATCCTCTACCGTTGTCCGAGAAGCCGCATCGATCTCTAGGAGATCAACAAACCGACCCTGCTCAATTTCTTGACAGGCCCCGCACTGCCGACAGGGGGTAGCTGTAATCCCGGTCGCACAGTTTAATCCTTTTGCCAGTAGGCGAGCTAATGTGGTTTTACCTACTCCACGGCTACCAGAAAATAGATAGGCGTGATGTAACCGGTTATGGGTACAACTGTATGAGAGAACAGTTAGGGCATGAGCTTGCCCAACTACATCGGCATAACACTGAGGTCGCCACTTACGGGCCAATACTTGGTAGCTCATTTTAACTCAATACCCGGCCTGCCACGCAAAAGTCTATTAGGCTAATTTGGATGTAAAGACTTTAGAAGAGGCTTCTGAGGGTTCACTATTTTGGCAATCAGCTTTGGTACAGTGACCATAGAGATAAAGACTGTGGTTAGTCAGGCAAATGTCATGCTGTTTAGCAATATCAAATTGCCGCTGTTTAATTAGTTCATCTTGAAATTCCATCACCCGACCACAACTTAAACAAATTAAGTGATCATGATGTTGCTGCTGTGCTAACTCGAAAACTGATTTCCCATTCTCAAAGTTATGGCGGATCACAATTCCAGCCGCATCAAATTGGCTTAGCACACGATATACGGTCGCCAAGGCAATCTCTTCACCCATGCTCAATAATTTTTTATAGAGATCTTCCGCACTAACATGGTGGTATTCTGGAAGTCGTAAAATATCGAGGATTTTAAGCCGGGGGGAAGTAATTTTTAATCCCGCCTGTTTTAAAGCTTGGTTGTTGGTGGTCATACCTTTACCTTCCTGATGTCTCCTGATTTGTCGACAGATAGGCGCTTTCTTGACAGATTTGCGCTATCCAAGTCTCCACCCGCTGTTCCGTAAGCTCCGGCTGACGATCTTCATCCAAGGCTAGGCCGATAAAACGATGTTCATCAATCAATGCTTTTGAGGCTTCAAAATGATAACCAGCTGTTGGCCAATACCCAATGAGGCGGGCTCCCTGAGCTTTTACAATCGCTCCTAAGGTCCCCATGGCATCGCAAAAGTAGTCGGCATAATCCTCTTGGTCGCCATAACCAAACAAAGCGACTTCTCGGTCATTCAAGTCCAAGGTTTTCAGAATAGCAAAAAAATCATCCCAATCACATTGTGCCTCTCCATAGTACCAAGTCGGGATCCCAAAAATCAGCAGTGAGCAGCGCTCAATATCAGCTGCATGACTAACAGCAATATCTTGTACTGTACAGTTGAATTTTATTTTTGTTAGTTGTTGTCCAATGCTTTTAGCGATTTGCTCCGTATTACCAGTATCACTACCAAAAAAAATACCAATTGCTGTCATATGAATACCTAAAACGTACCCTCTACATTGCATGCTACCACTTTCTAATTTACGGTGCAGCCCTAATCTTAGTGGATAACTAACTGGCTAGTAGCCGTCTAGCCACAATTCTACCCTGTTGATATTCGCCAATCCCTAGTAGATAGTGTTCAGTTCCTACCGTCAA
This sequence comes from Alychna victa, assembly GCA_018250175.1. NCBI lineage: Eukaryota > Metazoa > Arthropoda > Insecta > Lepidoptera > Hesperiidae > Alychna > Alychna victa. Next base: position 11,970 of record DWNI01000026.1, read on the forward strand.
CTGCACCAGCTGTCCTATATTTTCATTACACGAAGTCAGTACTGCTAAAGGTCGACCCTGCTGTAGTGTTCTCGCTGCTTCCAAGGTTACATTCCATTTTGGTAACTGAGACAAAAGGCTGGAAATCGGTAAAAGTAGCTGATCTAAAGCATCAAAATTGAGCTCGCTACTCAATGAATGGCTACTGGCAATCATTGATAACTGTTCTAGGGTTACCAGGGTATCACTGGAAAAATCGGCAACGTGACAACGATGCAAGGCAGCTACATAGGCACCACACCCGAGTAACTCTCCTAAATCATCAATTAGTGTTCGAATATAGGTCCCTTTAGAGCAGTGAACAGTTAATTGTAGCTTTGCATCTTGATAAGCATCCAAACTAATTTGGTAGATCTCAACCTGGCGAATTTTATCAGGGACAGTAATGCCTCGGCGTGCATAGTAATAATGAGGCTTTCCTTGATATTTGAGTGCTGAATAACGTGAGGGGGTTTGCTGAATAATCCCCTGGAAGTTAGCCAATGCTTGCTGAATATCACTGAGAGTGCTGGTTACCGGCCGCTGCTGCGTGACACTACCCTCAGCGTCAGCCGTATCGGTACGTAAACCTAATTGCGCAGTCACTTGATAGCATTTATCTGCTTCCAGTAAAAATCGAGAAAATTTGGTTGCCTCACCCAAGCAGATGGGTAACATGCCACTGGCCAGTGGATCCAATGCTCCGGTGTGCCCAGCTTTTTTCGCTGTATACAGATGTTTGACACGCTGCAGCGCTGCATTAGCTGTTAAACCGCTCGGTTTATTCAACAATAATAGGCCACTAACCTGTCGTAACTTATGGCAGTTAAGCATTTATACTGCTTCTTCGTTAGCTGCCAATGGTGGTATCACTTGAGACAGCAGTTGACTAATGTGCATCCCTTGTGCAAAAGAGGAATCATGCAAAAATCGCAGCTGAGGTATTAGGCGCAGTCGTAAAGTGGTTCCTAAACGGGAACGAATAAAACCAGAGGCTTGCTGCAAAGCAACCAATCCCTGCTGGATCCGATTGCTATCACCTGGTTTTTCAAAAAAAGTGACAAAAATTCTAGCGATGGCTAAATCGCGAGAAATTTCGACACCAGTCAGAGATACCGTACCCACCCGCGGATTTCTAACATCGCGTTGAAGAATAACCGCTATCTCTTTTTCCAATGCTTGTGCAATTCGCTGAGTACGGCATGCTACTTTAACCATAGCAAATTCCTCACTATTTCTAATGAAATTGTCAATGCTTAGCGGCGGTTAATGAATCGATCGCTGAATTTCAATTGTTTCAAAGACTTCTATCATATCCCCGCGACGCACATCCGTATAATTCTTAATACCAATCCCACACTCCATACCATTGCGCACTTCATTAACATCTTCTTTAAAACGACGCAAAGATTCTAACTCTCCTTGGTAAATAACCGTATGTTCACGTAAAACACGAATTGAATTGTGCCGACGCAAGACACCTTCAACCACCATACAGCCAGCAATGGTGCCAAATTTAGGAGAGTTAAAAATATCACGTACTTCAGCCAGTCCAATGATCTGCTGTTTATATTCAGGAGATAACAAACCACTCATGGCCTGCTTGACTTCATCAATTAGGTCATAAATGACTGAATAGTAACGCAAATCAAGGCCTTCATTGTCAATAACGCGTCGGGCTGAACTGTCCGCTCGCACATTAAAACCAATTAAAATAGCTCGAGAGGCCGCCGCTAATGTGGCATCTGTTTCAGTTAATGCACCAACACCAGAGCCAACAATTCGTACTTTAACTTCATCCGTTGATAGTCTAAGCAAGGCATTAACAATAGCCTCAACAGAACCTTGTACATCCGCTTTTAAGACAATACTAATTTCAGAGGCCGGTTTATCGTCTGTCTGAGTAAATAGATTTTCTAACTTAACGCGTTGTTGACCCGCTAATTTATGTTCTCGATGTTTGCTTTGTCGATAGAGGGCGAGTTCGCGTGCCTTTCTCTCATCATGAACCACCACCATTGCTTCACCCGCTGTGGAGACCCCTGATAAACCCAGAACTTCTACTGGCATTGAAGGACCAGCCATATTAATAGTTTGTCCTCGTTCATTACGCATAGCGCGAACACGACCATATTCAAAACCACATAAGATCACGTCACCTTTTCGCAAAATTCCTTGCTGCACTAAAATGGTAGCGACTGGCCCACGGCCACGGTCTAGAAAAGATTCAATAACAATTCCCTGGGCCAGACCTGTTGGCACTGCCTTTAATTCTAGTATCTCTGCTTGTAACAAAATAGCATTGAGTAAATCTTCAATGCCAGCTCCAGTCTTGGCAGATACCGGAATCAATTGAGTATCACCACCCCAGGATTCAGCTAAAACTCCATGCTGAGACAACGCTTGCTGTATTTGCTGAGGATCAGCACCTGGTTTGTCCATTTTATTAACAGCAACCACTAAAGGAACATTAGCGGCTTGTGCATGCTGAATAGCTTCAATGGTTTGAGGCATTACTCCATCATCGGCCGCAACGACCAGCACAACAATATCGGTAACCTCAGCGCCACGAGCACGCATTGCAGTAAAAGCAGCATGTCCCGGAGTATCTAAAAAGGTAATCATGCCATTCTCAGTCTCAACATGATAAGCACCTATATGCTGAGTAATACCACCTGCCTCACCGGCAGCTACCTTGGCGGAACGAATAGAGTCTAATAGTGAGGTTTTTCCATGATCAACATGACCCATAATAGTAACCACCGGCGCCCGAGAGGCTAAAGGGATACTTTCTTGGCGTTCGCGCTCGCTAATCATGTTCGCTTCTAACTGGTTCTCCTGGCGTAAAATGGCACGATGCCCAAGCTCCTCAACCACTAATTGTGCTGGTTCTTGTTCAATCGATTGGTTGATGGTTGCCATAATGCCTAATTTAATTAGAACTTTGATAACTTCTGCTGTTTTCAAGGCCATCTTAGCTGCCAATTCAGCTACAGTAATGGTTTGACCTAGCACAACCTCTCGCACCAATGGCTGCGATGGTTTAGTAAAGCTCTGTTGCAAACTGCTTGGCTGAGGTTTACCTTTACCACTGCGGCTATTAGCTCGCTCCTCTTCACGGGCTGCTTTCATTTCTGAAAGGCGGTGGCTTTTCTTTTGCTTACTACTTTTTCCAGCCCGCAGCTGAGCACGCCGCCCACTCTCATCACGGCGATCTGCTTCGTCCTCTGCTTCACGAGCATAACGGGAAGTTGTAATATGGTAGTCTTCCTGAAGCGTTGCTTGCTGTTCAGCTTGTGCCCAACGCTGCGCATTCTCTTCTGCTAATTTTCGAGCCTCTTCGGTTAACCGTCGAGCATTTTCTTCTGCCTTACGACGTGCTTCTGCCTCCGCTTTGCGTTTTAGAGCATTGGCTTGAGCTTCTAATTTTTCTCTTTCGGTCGCGAGTAGAGATAACTGTGGATCGGCTTTAACTGACTTTTTCACACCACTTTTCGGGGAATTTTGCTGTTTTTTAGTCTGCAACATTTCGCTGGAGATGTGTGAATCCACCACAGTTTTTACCTTAGCAGAGGATTCTGACAATCGGGTAGTTGAAGTTGTAGGACTCGTTGATGGCGGCTGATGAATATTTTCTTCTACCGTTATTTTTGAAGCATTTTCAATGGTTACTATAGGGTTTTCATCGGTTGCTACTGATTCAACAGCAGTACGCTTTATGTATGTGCGTTTCTTACGAACCTCAACCTGAATAGCTTTACTCTTGCCACTACTACTGGCTACATTCAGGGTACTTCGAGTTTTGCGCTGTAAAGTAAGTCGACTTGGCGAAGTATTATCCTGCCAATAATTGAGCAATTTCTGCTTCTCTTGCTTAGTCACTGTGGACGAGGGGTCTTTATTCAATCCAAGTTCTGCTAACTGCTGCAGCAAACGTTCCACCGAGATTTGATTTTCCTCGGCAAGCTGTTTTACGGTTACTTCTATCATGTTGCTCCTTCTTGCAACCTTTATCAAGCTTATTCGCTAAACCAACAGATATTGCGAGCCGCCATGATCAATTCACCCGCTTGCTGCTGACTTAATTCTTCGATATCGCTTAAATCATCAACACTTTGCTCGGCCAATAGTTCTAGCGTCACAATCCCTTTTTCTATCAAGCGCTGCATCCAGCTTTGCTGCATAGCCGGCAGCTGGAGTAATTCATCTGCTGCCGTTGGCTGCTCAGTTTCGCTGGAGGGTAATAGCGCGCTATTTGCTAAGGCTTCTTTAACCTGCGCTCGTAAGCGAGTAATTTGCGGTTCCGTGATTCCCTCGATCGCTAACAACTCCTTGACGGGAACGTAAGCTAACTCCTCTAAGCTAGAAAAACCCTCTGTAACCAATAGCGTAGCCAATTCATCATCAATGTCCAATTGGCGTACAAATTGGGCAATGATAGCAGCATCTTCTGCCTGACGTTTAGCCTCTAGCGCCTCTATTGCCATTACATTCAATTCCCAACCAGTTAACTGTGAAGCCAATCGAACATTTTGCCCGTTACGGCCAATCGCTTGTGCTAAGTTTTCAGCAGTTACCGCAATGTCCATTGCATGACGATCCTCATCAACAACAACTGAAACCACATCTGCGGGTGCCATGGCGTTATTAACAAATTGTACTGGGTTATCATCCCAAAGAACAATATCTATCCGTTCTCCACCTAATTCGCTAGAAACCGCTTGAACTCTAGCACCTCGCATTCCAATGCAGGCACCAGTAGGATCAATTCGCTTATCATTGGTTTTTACAGCAATTTTAGCTCGTGATCCCGGATCGCGAGCAGCGGCTTTAATTTCAATTAGTTCTTCACCAATCTCCGGAACTTCAATACGAAATAGCTCAATTAATAGTTCGGGGCGTGACCGTGAAACCATCAGCTGTGGACCTCTTGCCTCGGTACGAATGGCATAGAGAACTCCGCGAATTCGATCTCCAATCCGAAAGTTGTCACGCGGCAACAATTCTTCTCGATGAATAATGGCTTCTGCTTGGCTACCTAAATCAAATATAACACTATCTCGAGAAACTCGTTTAACAATGCCACTAACAATTTCCCCAATGGCTTGAAAAAATTGTTCTACTATGGTTGCTCGTTCAGCCTCCCGAACCTTCTGTACGATAACCTGCTTGGCTACTTGGGTAGCAATCCGATCAAAAACAATCGAATCAATCAGTTCCTCAACGTAATTCCCTTCAACTAACCCTGATTCATCTAACTCAGCCGCTGCTAAGGTGATCTCTACCGTTGGGTGAGTCACTTCTTTTACAACTAACCATCGCCGAAAAGTTTGAAAATCACCGCTCTTACGATCGATATTAACTCGAATGTCAACTTCATAATTATATTTTTTCTTAGTGGCAATCTCTAATGCCATCTCTAAGGCTTCAAAAATTTTTTCCCGCGATACCGCTTTTTCATTAGATACTGCCTCTATAACCGCTAGGATCTCTTTATTCATCTGCTGCTTCCCTCTTACTAGGCACCCTTAAATCGTTGGAACAAGATGGGTTTCCCGAATATTACTGAACTCAATGCGTTGACTGCCCTTTTCTCCTTGTAAAAGAATACCCTGGCTGTCTACCTCCTGGAGAACACCTTGAAACTGTCGGCACCCTTGAAGCGGTATCTGTAACAAAATAACGACTTTTGATCCTTTGAAACGTTGGTAGTGTTCTGGTGTAAATAACGGACGCTCTAAACCGGGAGAGGAGATCTCCAGCTGATAGGATCCCGTCAAGGGTTTTTGAATATCTAGCAAACAACTCACTTGACGGCTAACAGTGGCACAATCTTCTATCGAAACACCCTGAGGCTTATCAATATAGATCCGTAAAATCGCAGGACGTCGATTAGCCAACAGCTGTGATCCAACATACTCATAGCCCATAGCTTCAATCGGTTGTTGAAGTAGTTCTATTAAGCATTTTGATAAATTGGACAAATAAACTCCTGTGCAACAAAAAAGGGCTATAAAGCCCCTGATTGTTGATATTACTGCGATAGCGGCTAATAAAAAACCCCATTATTCGGGGCTTTTATTAAAACTGGTTGCGGGGGTTGGATTTGAACCAACGACCTTCGGGTTATGAGCCCGACGAGCTACCAGACTGCTCCACCCCGCGTCTAAATTGAGATTATTGTATGCTGCTTCTACGCTTAAAACAAGTGAATTTTTAACTTTATTTTACCAACTGATGTTAGCCCATCAATAACCGTTTAGCTTGGTGCCGAGAGCGGGACTCGAACCCGCACGCTTATGGGCACTACCCCCTCAAGATAGCGTGTCTACCAGTTCCACCATCTCGGCAAGCCAGATACCAGACGTCAGCAATCAGACATCAGATTTTTGCTGTTTAACAGCTAATTTCTGCTGCCCAACAGATGGTAAGGATTCACGGCTTAATTTGCCTAATAACAGACACAGGGCAAAAAACAGTGCCATTAACAAGCCAGTTAACCGCACCATAAACCGGTTACTACCCGTTGATCCAAACAAAGTATTGGATGCCCCCATGCTAGAGGCCGCCCCTAACTCAGCGCCCTTCCCTTGCTGGAGCAGCACTAATACAATGATGCTCAATGCAATCAGCAAATAAACCGCTTGCAAAATTTGATACATATCGATTCATTAGTGGACAAAAGCCCCCCCCCCACTATTTAGCACAGTGGGGATAGGATACACTGAATGTTTAGTAAAAGAAACCAGTTCATTACAAATTTAGATAAAGTCATCTCAGCAGAGCATCATAGAGGAGCTTAGCCTATCATTCATAACACTGAGTAGACTTCCCAGACCAGCTTTTTGCTTGCCTTTCAATGCATCAGCTTCAGCGTATGTTATTCTTTACAAAACCTTAGGGTGCTTTAGCTCACGCGATACTGTGCTGTGATTAACTTCAATACTATCCACTATCTTACGCAGTGAAAACCATTACTGTACAGGGCTGGTGACTGATTTCGTTGACCTTAAGTCAATTGTCAATGGTGCTGAATCCATTTAGGCACTTTAAGTGACTTTTTTATGGGCTAAAGCTTTGGAATGTACTGGTAGTTGACCCGCTTTCAACCCCTAAAAAGTTACCCTTATTGTGTTAACCCAGGGTTGTTAGTTTAGTAGTTTATTATTTTTCCTAATTTAGTTAATCATCCTCTAATCATTATCAGTAGATAAACTTGAATAACAAATAATTATAAAATATAAATTTAAATATATTACCAAATTTAGTATATAGTTATCCATATTATGACTTTTAAATTATTAATAACTATTTTTTATAAATCGTTATACAGTAATAACAATCAATGTTATCATTGTTTTCATAACATTACTGTTGTAAAAATAATTATTTATTTTATATGATTAACAACTATGTAAAATAACAAGTTAACAGTCAGTTAACTTTTAAAAAGTAATCACCTATTTGTATTAAAGTTACTACGAATCAACAGTTAACAGTGACAACAATAGCTATTATTAAAAATAGGTTACTCCTTCGATGACAAATGAATCTATCATTTTGACCGAAAAATTTTTCAATGAGCCTCCAGTTTCCTTAGAGCCAACTTACAGTAAATCATCCGTCTACACCTACGATTCTGCTAAGCATGGCCAAAACATAGAGACCTTTAAAAAACATCCCGACTTTGCCGATTTTAGTAAGCATTATTTTCAGTTACTGGATTCCTTAGACGCTTTAAAAAATAAGACTGTTATGACAGTTGATCAGAAGGAAATATTCCAGGAATATATTAATATCTTTAAAGAAAACCGCCTATTTAACCCACTTTATTGTGATGCTCGGACCCACGCCTTATGGAACGTCACACGCAAGCATATAGAGGCTTTGGTAGAAATTCTACCCACTGCTAATCTATCTACCAGCGAAAAAACAGATTTGCTAAATGAGCTGGCTCCCAATTTACTGCTTTGCGTGGATGGTATTATTAGTCACTTACAAGATATTCTAAAAAAAATCTCTATTAATCAGTATTCAGTGATTGCATATGCCAAAGAAATTCTCTGCGAGCAGCTTATCTTAGAATTTATTCGTGACTGTCATACTGAGCAGCAATCCGCTATGGAGGTTCATTATGTCAACGCTTTCATTAATCAACTGGCGCCAAAGTTCGGTCTGGCCAGACGCCCGCATGAACAGACGGTAACCGACAAAAATTCGTTAGTTCAGGATCATTACTCTGCTTGCCTAGACTATTTACTTGAAAAGCTGCCGTTTACTTTAATAGATTATTTAATTAAACAATTAAAAAGCACTGCCAAGCAGGCACTCAAGGACAGCCCCACCTTTCCTCAACTTTTTTTTCTTGAGCAACCAATTGCTCAATTTTTTGGTAATAATAGCTTCGTGCATGTGCTATTTAAAGATAGTGGTGAAAGAAACCCCAGTTTATTAATAGCTACCGAGCTATTACCATTACAGGTGGCTGATGCTTGCCAACGCCAAGGCTGGCTACTTTTACCCAAATGGCAGCTGCTTGCTCAATTATCCGGTGACGGAGATCTTTATGGATTAGTAACCCCCCAACCCTGGCCATTGATCTGGTGGCAACCTTGGCCAAAAGCTCCTTATGAAACTTGGAAGCTGCCGGAGGCTGTACAACTGTCAAAATACTTGCAGTACTCTAATCCCTGCCAACCCTTGTTGGACTTCGCCTGTCAACGACTGATTAGTACTGATATTACCCTTTTCCTGCAACTACTATTAAAAAAACCTACTATGTATTCTAATTTAAGTCAGCAAACCATCCACAATTTACATCAAACCCTCAGCCGCGCCAAATCTATCCCTAGCAACTTTCAAACTGAACTCTCCGACGATCGAGAGCTACTGGAGTTATTCTCTAATTTTATCCCTAGCAGCTTTAATATGGAACTCTCTGATGATCAAGAGCTAGTGGAGTTATTTGTCAACTACCCACAGACAGCTTTTAGGCTATTACAACGCCAGCAACTACGTCTATTACAACGCCAGCATCTACGCCTATTAAATCAAAAAATTGTTTCAACACTCATTACCCCAGAAATTGCCTTGAAAAAACTAGCGAATAACCAAGGATATAAGCTGCCTGAAATATTATTTTTGGATTTAATTGACCAATCAGTTAATCTCAATGTCCGAGATTTCTGCGGAAGCTCGCTATTAGTCCAAGCGATCACTAACAGACAATTCCTGCTTGTTAGACGATTACTCCAATTCAGTAATCTAAATATTAATTACCAAAATCCACCCAATGGTCGGTCCGCACTGATTGCTGCTGTATTAGTCGATCCCTATCAACCAGAGCTTGTCAATGACCTATTGCGTTACCCCAAAATTAAGCTTGAAATTAAAGACAATCAGGGAAAAAGCGCTATTGATTACGCCCGAATCAGTAATAACCGCCTAGCAATTCATACCTTAGAAAATCATTTTTCAGCTCTACCTCTGTCTGTTCCCGTGCTGATTGACCGAATCAGCTGCTTTATTCAGCAGGAAGTACTCAACATATCTCGTTGCCCTCTTATACAGCAACTGCGTTCTTGTTATTTACACTGGTGCTCTTTTTAATTCTCCGATTACTCAAGAGCTCAGCCCTTTTATGTCACTCATAGGGCATTGACTCTCCAGGCTTACGGGTTTTGAGTAACTTTAAGATCCACAGATATTGCTCGGGGTACGGGGTAATCAAGGTTTCAATCACCTGATTAAGTTGTCGCGCGACAGCATTCGGGGTATTGGCAGTTGAAAAGTTCATAGGCGGGAAAATCTGTAATTCGAAGATACCTTGCTGAGCTTTATAGACGGGAAGTAACGGCAATACTTCAGCACGACACATTTTAGCTAATGGTGCAAGAATCGGTAAAGTCGCTTTGTAGGTAGCAAAAAAATCGACAAATTCACTTTTATCAGCCCCATGATCTTCATCAGGCAAATAATAACCCAGATAACCATTACGCACAGCTCGCGTCCATGGCTTTAACCCTTGCTGCCGGGTGTACAAAAGACCACCAAATCGCAAACGGATTCGACTAGAGAGCCACTCAACCAACGGATTAGGATGAAGCTTAATCATACCGACCATTGGTAATCCCAAAGCGGCCAGTGATACAGCAGCGAAGTCTATCCCCCAAACATGGGGAACAAAAAATAAGATCGGTTTTTCTTGCTGTCGTAGCCTGGTTAAATGGTTTTTGCCTACTATCTGTATACGGGTTAATAGGTAGCTTCGACTGCGTACTGCCAATTCAACTATTGCCATCGCAACTTGTGCGGCGGTAGCAAACATTTGATCCAGTATCTGCTCGCGATAATCCTTTGACCACTGTGGAAAACAGTAACGCAAATTAACTCTGGCTCGTTGTCGAGGACGCGGTAAGTGTCTTCCTAAATAACGACCACAAGCAGCTAACCAGGGATCTCGCCATCTTAAAGGAATCAATACCATAATGATTAATGCTAGCGACAATAGCCAGTAACCCCAATAGCGCGGGCAAAGAAAGGTAACCTTAAACGTTGGACGGTGATCCATAACCTAAACTTATCAACCTTAACCTGTTTTTACCGTGCTAACCTGGCTACTATAAAACCCCAATACTAAATCTACGCATTATAAAGTCTCCTTAAAATATTTAAGGAAATTGACGTAATAGAGCATCAGCTTTAGTCAGAAATAGTTGTTTTTCGCTACCTGTCAGCTCCTCTGCTGCTGGCAGCCGTGTCGTCAGAGGGTTTACTGGTCGTCGATTAATATGGAGTTCAAAGTGTAAGTGAGGACCCGTGGACCTACCACTGTTACCCGATAGGGCAATTTTTTCTCCTCGCTTAACCCGCTGACCGACATTAACTAACTGTTTTTTCAAATGAAAATAACGGGTCATATATTGGCGACCATGACGGATGGTTAAATAATGTCCAGCTGTCGGACTAAATCCACTTTGCACAACCTCTCCGTCGCCTACCGTAACAATCGCCGTTCCACAGGGCATCGCAAAATCTACCCCGTTATGTGGGACTCGCTGCCCAGTTATTGGATGGTGTCGCTGTAGGTTAAAATTACTGGAAATAGGGTAGCGGGTTAAGGTTGGTAAACGGAGAAATCCTTTGGCCAATCCTTGTCCGAAGTGATCATAAAAGCAGCCATCATCACCACGAATTGCATAGTATTCGCGTTTCTGGACACGAAAACGGGCTGCCAACAGCTGACTACCTGCACTCTTTCCAGCTAAAAATTCACGGGATAGGAGTACATTAAATTGATCGCCAGGCTGAAGCTGTCGAAAATTAAATTGCCATTGAAAGGCTTTAGTCACTTCTTGAATTTCAGCAGCAGTCAGTCCAACATCGCGAGCACTATTGGCGAAGTTGCTAGTGACAGTGCCGGCAACCTGCTGTTGTTGCCAAACCCCAGTTATTTGTTCTCGCTGTTCGGTGAATTGCTGGGCATTACGCTGATAATGGCGGATTTCACGTGGTGATAGCTGCCATTGCAGCGATTGCAGTTGTCGCTGCTCATCAAGTTGCCAGTGTAAACGCTGCCCGATATGCAGGTTACGTAAGGCTGGGTACTGTTTAGAAAAGCGAGCAATCTCTTTTAATTCAACCCCGTATTGGCTCAAAACGCCCTCTAAGGTGTCTCCCTTAGCCACCCAATGATCATAAGTACCTGGGGCTGCCTCTAACTTTTGATCCCATTCATCCATCAGTGGAGGAACAGTCTCTTCTTGATCCAAAGGCTCGCTGTCTGCCGGTAATAACTCCTCTTTGGGAACTATTCGCTGTTTTAAATGCAGCCTATTGAGAGATATTGGCGGCTTCCAGCAAATAACTGTCAGCGTGATTACAGATAGTGATAGTAATCCAACGCGGTAGTAACGGGGTAGCCAATCAGTGCGAGCAGTCAGTGCGCGTAGGGGTTGTTTCTCTTTCATACACTGAAACTATCCTTATTCTCAATTATTCAGTTAAACAATCAGAAAATTGCTGCGATAATTGTTTTAAAAAGTGTGGGTAGCTATCACGGCTAATAGCTATTTGAGTACCTAAAGGATCTAAGCACCCCAATTTCGCTGAGGTACCACGGATCATACGCAGTATGACTGCTGGCTGAAACTGCGGCTCAGTAAATAAACAGACCTGTCCAAGTTGCTGCAGCTGTTTTCGGATCTCCCGTAACCGCCTGGCTCCTGGTGCTATAGCTGGGTTTACCGTAAAATGCCCTCGCTGACGTAATTTAAAATGGGTTTCAAAATAAGTATAGGCTTGATGAAATACCCAGTAATTTTGTTTAGAAAGCGGTTCTAATTGTTGTCTAATTTCCTGCTCACACTCCTGTAACTGATGCTCAAAGCGCTTCAAATTAGCATCAATGCGTTGACGCTGCTTGGGACGTAGCTGGATCAATTGACTCTGTAACTGTCGGGCAATCTGCCGGGCTATTTCAGGTGATAACCAAATATGTGGATCATAATGGGTATGCTGCGCACAACAGGAGGCTTGCTCTGCCGGTTTGGTTATCAATAAAGTATCGGTTGAGGTGGTTGGTGTCTGGTGGCTACTCTTTAATAGCTGTCGAATGGTTGGCACCCCACTTAACATCAGTTGAGGGGCCAAAACCACTCGTAACGGCTGACTTAAAAAGCCCTCTAGCTCAGGGCCTACCCAGACGACTAATTCAGCTTGATGTAGCCGCCGTAACTCTGAAGGACGTAAATGATAGTGATGCGGAGAAGCTAAGGGCGGAAGCAATGCCTCAACCGGCATTACTCCCTCAGCGATTGCGGCAGTAATAAATGCTAGCGGACGAATAGAAGCCACGACACTGGCAACAACATCTTGACTAAATAGGCTTATACTCAAACAGCCACTGAGAATTGCCTTTCGCCACGGGCGGCACCCTAGGTCTTTTGAACGGTGGTGTAGTATACTTAACATAATTCTAGCAGCTGGCGTTAGAAAACCAGCAATGCTATTCTCCACGCCAAAATATTTACTGTAGCATGTTTGTTGATAAATAGCTAATTTAGGAGCTCTGTGGTTACCTTAAATCAGGTTAGTGTTGACTACAATCAGATCTCCATTCTCTCTGAGGTCTCATTATGCCTGCGGGCGGGGCAAATTATCACGCTATTAGGCCCTAATGGAGCTGGAAAAACCACCTTGGTGCGTCTGGTTTTGAATCTTATGAAACCCGATCGGGGTAGTATCAAACGTCAACCAGGCCTACGGATTGGCTACGTTCCCCAAAAACTGCCGATTGACGCAACCCTACCACTAACCGTAGGCCGATTTTTACGCTTAAAGCCTCAGGTATCATCCTGGCAACTCGCTCCTGCCCTCAAACGGGTTGGCGCTGAACACTTACTTTATCGTCCTTTGTCCAAGCTTTCTGGCGGTGAGTTACAGCGGATAGCGCTGGCCCGCGCTTTATTAAGCCAACCCCAGCTTCTGGTACTGGATGAACCAACACAAGGCGTTGATATTTTAGGCCAAGCTGCACTCTACCAATTAATTAAGGAGTTACGTGATGAATCCGGCTGTGCGGTGCTGTTAGTCTCCCATGATCTCCATTTGGTTATGGCCAGTACCGATGAAGTGATCTGCCTAAACAGACATATTTGTTGCCATGGGGCGCCGAAAACCGTGTCGACACACCCTGCCTTCCTCGCAATGTTTGGCTATCCACAAGAGCGGCAACAGCTAGCTTTCTATCGCCATCAGCATCAAGATCACTATGACTGATATTGACTCGACTGCACTGCTACTACACCCCGTACTGGCTGGTAGCCTATTAGCTTTAGTGAGCGGTCCTTTAGGAACCTTTGTCATTTGGCGCCGTATGGCCTATTTTGGTGACACTTTAGCCCATGCCGGATTACTTGGGCTAGTATTAGGCCTGCTGAGCGCCACCAATCCCTATGCAATGCTACTGCTAGTCGTTGCCCTCTTTGCTATTGGGTTAGTTTGGTTAGAGCGGCATCCCCAATTCTCAATTGATACTTTATTAGGCATCTTGGCACCGGCTAGCCTCTCATTGGGCTTAATCTTACTGAGCCAATCAACTCATGGCTGGGTCGAGCTTAACAACTACTTATTGGGTGATCTGCTAGCAGTTTCTCAGGCAGATCTCTATTGGCTAGCTGGCGGGGCTTTCGTTATATTGGGCAGTTTAGTTTGGCGATGGAATGCTTTATTAGCAATGACAGTTAATCCTGAGCTGGCTCAGGTGGAGGGTGTGGCTGTCAAAAATTGCCAGCTACTATTGATGCTGATCACTGCGTTAACCATTGCTTTGGCGATTAAATTTGTCGGCACCCTGTTGATCACCGCATTATTGGTGATTCCAGCCGCCACCGCACGCCGCTTTGCGCAGTCGCCGGAGGCTATGGCGCTTATTGCCACTGGGGTTGGACTATTAGCCGTTAATGGTGGACTGCTCTGCTCCTGGATTTACGATACCCCAGCGGCGCCTTCTATTGTGCTAATCGCCACTGTCTTATTTATTTTAGCGCTATTAAAAGGCACAAAGCGCTAAATTTTTTTAGCACTGCCAAAAATTATTTTCTCTGTTGCAATGCAATTATGTTAGTATGCGCACTTTTTTGTAAAAAATCATCACTCAAAGTGGCAGTACATCCAATTGACTTAACCCTAGTAACGCCTATATAACAGTACCGCTTAATCGATTACTAATAAATAACGATAGCGAGAATATTATGAGAGCATTTAAAACAATCTATGGTTTTAAATTATTAGAAATGATAGTAGCACTGAGTATATTATGTAGTTTATTATCTCTAGGTTCTCGCTACATTTCTAAAAATGCTGAAAATTCAGTCAATAAAATAGTTGCTAGCCACTTAAAACAAGTGACTAAATCTGCACAACATTATGTACAAGATAATTTTAAAAATATTAAAAATAATGAAGAAGTTTCATTAGATTTTTCAATATTAGTTAAAAAAGGCTACTTATCAGAAAATTTTCCTAAGAAAAATCATTACGGCCAAGCATATCAATTTAAACTATCCGAAACTAAAGCGGGGCTTCAAATCTTGTTAACCACTACAGGAGG
>DWNI01000027.1:0-26698 GCA_018250175.1 Alychna victa
AAATCGCTTGGCTGCCTTAGCATTGCGCCTGGGTGAGAGATAAAAATCTACAGTATGGCCTTGTTTATCAAGCGCCCCATACAGATAAGCCCATTGGCCAGCCACCTTGACATAAGTTTCATCGACACGCCAGCTATAATAATCAGCAGGGCGTTTGTAATACCAACATAGCCGCTTTTCTATCTCTGGAGCATACTGCTGAACCTAACGATAAATGGTGTTATGGTCGACTTTGACCCCTCGTTCGAACAACATTTCCCCTAGTTCATGGTAGCTGATTCCGTATTTACAATACCACCATACTACCTACAGAATGGTTTCCCTTTGAAAATGACGTCCCTTGAATACATTCAACTGAACTCAAACTCCTCAAAGATAGCGCGGGCGTTATCCGAGAACAGAGTAATGTAATCTTCGAGATTGCGGCAGGTTTTGGTACTGCCCAGTGTGGCAAGCGAATATTCAGAGGTGTTGTAGAAGGGATAATTGGCTATCGATCGCAGAATTGTATCCAGCTCAATATCAGCATCTTTGAAGGTGTTGTAGGCACCCCTCACCGCTCGGTTCCAGCGCACACTCCAGACGGCTCAGCAGTGTGAACGGAAAAATGATCTTGCCA
This sequence comes from Alychna victa, assembly GCA_018250175.1. NCBI lineage: Eukaryota > Metazoa > Arthropoda > Insecta > Lepidoptera > Hesperiidae > Alychna > Alychna victa. Next base: position 620 of record DWNI01000027.1, read on the forward strand.
AAATCCGTATGTTTGAAGTCCCCTACAGGTTTTCCGCATTCTTCCAAATAAAATCAGCCTGCGGTGCTGCTGATCCAATAAATTCAGTTATTCTGGCCTCCAACTACCTTTCGCATAAAATGGTATATCGTTCACAAAGGTGGTTGTTAACCAGGTTTTTCACAGAAGAGAATGGATTCCATTCTAGGAAGAGTTATGCGATCCTACCTCAGAATGCAATTAGCCATGAAAGGCTAAGTGAATTTTATTGAGGGATAATAGACTTTGTAGGGCTGCTATCAAGAGTGGTCGGTGAGGAGGGATTTGAACCCCCGACCCTCTGGTCCCAAACCAGATGCGCTACCAAGCTGCGCTACTCACCGAATTAATATCTATAAAAGATGGTGCGAAGAGAGGGACTCGAACCCTCACATCCTATGGACACTAGCACCTGAAGCTAGCGCGTCTACCAATTCCGCCACCTTCGCATTAAAAACTGCCAGCATCCGATAACTTGGGGTGGCTGATGGGGCTCGAACCCACGACAACCGGAATCACAATCCGGGACTCTACCAACTGAGCTACAGCCACCACTGTCTATTATTAAGCCGCATAGTCATTGGCGCACCCGACAGGATTTGAACCTGTGACCTTTGGCTCCGGAGGCCAACGCTCTATCCAGCTGAGCTACGGGTGCACAGACGGCACTCCTCTCGCTAGACAGAGCGTCCAGTGAGGAGGAGAAAGATACCTGGATTTGTCGCAAAAATCAAATGGCTTAACAAACTGTTTTTCTGCTACTGAGGTTACAACAACGAACCGTCAACCCTCTATCCAGGCTTTGTGCTCAAGCTAACACTATCGTTATTCTTTATTCTCACCCTTGGGTGCAATAACTTGGCTACTGCTCAGCCTGTTTTTTATACAGAGAGAACCTCAATTTATTACGCTTATACGAAATCGATCAAGGTAGCATCCTAATCAATGGCCAGGATTGTACTCACTATCGGCTGAGTTCATTGCGCCAACGCTTTTCTATTGTGCCTCAAGAGGTGGTACTGTTTAATGATACTCTGTTATATAACATCCAATTTGGTAATTTTCAGGCTTCATCAGCAGCCATTGATCATGCCTGTCAGCATGCGGGAATTTATGAGTTTATTCAATTTTTGCCCGATCAGTATCAAACCGTAGTGGGCGAGCGTGGTTTAAAATTATCGGGGGGGTGAGCGGCAGCGCATCGGCATTGCCAGGGCGATGTTAAGAGATCCAGACTGTTATATTTTTGATGAGGCTACTTCAGCACTAGATACGCCCACTGAGCGGGCAATTCAGCAACAAATTTTTTCAATTAGTCGTCAGAAGCTGCTGCTGATCATTGCTCATCGACTATCGACGGTAATAGGTTGTGATCGAATCATTGTGATGCAGGCTGGCGAAATTATTGAACAGGGAAATCATCAGTCACTTATGGAGAAGAAAGGATACTATGCAGCTCTTTGGAGGGCGCAACAGGCTTCAACAACGCCCTTACCCACCAGATACAGTGAAGAGCCAGATTGGGTTACTGAGTTACCTAATCCACCGTAAAGTATAATGGCTTAATTCTAGGGAATAGTTCTATTGACTGATAGCTGATTTACTAATTAGGGTTAACTCACTTTACTCAGAGCTACTACAGGCACTACAGCAATCTCTGTGCACCAACCTTTGAACTTATCAGTTAATATAACCCCACTATCCCCGTGGAGCATTTCTTATCGCTGATGTCAATAATTTATCGTAAATGAACTGCATTACGTAGCGGCTAACAACCCAAGTGCTTGGTGGACTTGGGTAAGGGTTAACTGAGCTCTCTTTGAGGCCTTGGCCGCACCCTCTTGAAGGATCGTTAACAATCGCGGTTCATCTTGACGCCAGTCACTATACTTTTGCTGTACTGCAATCAGCTGTTGAGTCACTGCTTGCGCTACCGCTTGCTTAAGATACCCATAGCCCTTTCCGTAAAAATCGGCTGCTAATTCTGACACATTTCTCTGTGTAAGCGCTGAAAGTATTGCCAATAGATTGGAAACCCCCGGCTTGTTAACTGTATCATAATCGATCCGCGGCGGATTATCGGAGTCGGTAACCGCCCGTCTGATTTTTTGCGCAACTTGGTTTGGATCGTCCAATAACCCAACAACATTATTGGGATTACTATCTGATTTTGACATTTTTTTATTAGGCTCCAATAATGCCATGATTCGGGCGCCCACTTCAGGGATTATTGGCTCTGGGATCTGAAAAATCTCTCCATAACAGGCATTAAACCGCTGCGCTAAGTTTCTGGCAAACTCTAAGTGCTGCTTTTGATCATTACCTACTGGGACATACTGTGCTTGATAGAGTAAAATATCGGCAGCCATTAAGACTGGGTAGGTAAACAAACCTGCATTAATATTTTCAGCATAAAGTTGTGACTTATCTTTAAACTGCGTCATCCTTCGCAATTCACCATAATAGGCTTGGCAATTGAGTAACCAGGAGAGCTGGCTGTGGGCGGGCACCTGAGATTGTAAAAATAGGGTACATTGCTGAGGATCAATGCCACAAGCCAGATAGAGTGCTAACGTATCTAAAATACTTTCCCGTAATTGAACAGGATCTTGGCGCACTGTCAAGGCATGTAAATCAACGATACAAAAAAGACAGTCATTTTCTATTTGTAACGTTACCCAGCGACGCAGTGCCCCTACATAGTTTCCCAATGTTAAAATGCCCGATGGTTTAATACCACTAAAAATGATTGGTTGAGGCATCTCGATAGTTCCTAGGGTTAGCGTTTTGTACTATACCATGACTAAGGACAATTGGGTACGCAGCTCGGAAATCGCTGTTCGATAATCGGGTTGATTAAAAATGGCTGAACCGGCAATAAATCCCTGACAACCAGATGCCGCAATCGCCGCGATATTATCAGCGGTAACTCCTCCATCAACACTGATGGGAATCGAAGATCCCTGTTGATTTAAATAGTGCCGTGCTTGGGTTATTTTTTGTAAAACCTTAGGGATAAATTTTTGGCCGCCAAAGCCAGGGTTAACAGCCATAATGAGAATAAAATCTAGTCGTTCCAGTAGATAGTCTAAGTAATTTAGGGGCGTAGCCGGGTTGAAAGCCAAGCCAGCTCGGCAACCGTGATCCCGTATTAATTGGAGCGTTCGATCAATGTGCTCTGACGCCTCTGGATGAAAGGAGATTTGGGAAGCACCTGCTTGAGCAAAAGCACCAATCAGCGGGTCCACCGGCTTAACCATTAAATGAACATCGATGGGTGCCATTATCCCGTAATCGCGCAATGCCTGGCAACCCATTGCACCAACGGTCAGATTAGGAACATAATGATGGTCCATGACATCAAAATGGATACTATCGGCATCAGCTTCTAGAGCAGCAACGGCCTCTTCACCAAGGCGCGCAAAATCGGCTGACAAAATTGAAGCGGCTATCCAATGTTTTTTCATACATAATCTTGTGACAGTCAATGTCTAATTAGACGCCATCAGCAGCACCATCAAGTGCCAGATCAACGCAAAAAGGGTATTATTTTAACTAAATTTTGAAAAAAGACAACCATTGCCGCACTCCAAAGCTCTGAACACTAAGTGGCGAGCCCCTAAAGGTGGCAAAGGGATTAAACACTACCAACAGTTGACTAAAAACCAACGTTACCAAATTCATGCGCTGCAGAGAAAAGACTTTTTACAGCATATCGAAAGAACTTTGATGCTCCGAAGCATGAACAGGCTGCAGATCATAAGTTAGCATAAAAATATTAAAACTGGTTGTACAATATCTATTATTAGTAATGGAAGATACTGAAAATCACTCTCCTGAATACAAAATTTCTGTACCATCGAAAATTACTGATGCGGCAACAGATATTTATTATACTGAACCCGATCCAAAGATTTATGGTTGGTTTATGATGGATAGGCACGAATTTGTTAATAATACAAAAGGCCCTTTGCATCCAACACCGATCAAATCAGATGACAATGGTCAAAAAGTTGAAAATTGGATAGTATTTTATCGGTGAATTTATTTACTGTTCTTTACCTGATCAGCTGCTGGATAATAGTAACAGACTATTCGATGAATTTAGAAAATGGCACATAGGATACTAGATGAAGCGTGTTGTTTGCCTTCCACCTAATAATACTAAAATCAAGAAAGAATTTTTGTTAGAAAAGTTCTGGCAAGAACTTGGACATTTTGGCTAGAATTACGTTAGAAGCTAATGACTAAATGGTGAGTTCAGTGGCATCTTAACCTGTTGAACCAGTCAATGATCTTTGGAGAATGGTTTTCCCAAGAGAGGCTAGGCTTGATAGCGGGCTAGCAGCTCTGAAACCAACACACGCCCCTGGCCATTCCGGCTAATCAAACGACGTACTTGGATAGAGGTCAGTTGGGCTTTTTGGTACCATTGTCGAGTTTGTAAGGTGTCATGATTAGAAATAATCACGGTCGCATGGGTAGTTAACATCGTATGGTGTGCTAAATCCGCTAACACTTGCTGATCAGTCAAGGTGAAACCTCGTCGGTGATAGGACGTAAAGTGTGCGGTAGCTGATAATGGCGCATAAGGGGGATCACAATAGACGACCGCTTGTTTTGAAGCTCGTAGCAGTGATTGATGATAAGGTTCACAAACAAAGATTGCTCGTTGGGATTTTTCTGCAAAACAGTACAGCTCCTCCTCAGGGAAGTAGGGCTGCTGATAAGCACCAAAAGGCACGTTGAAACCGCCCTGTGAGTTATAGCGACACAGTCCATTATATCCATGACGGTTGAAGTATAAAAAGAGCAGGGAGCGTCGATAGGGATCTTGGCTACCATTAAAAATGTCGCGCAGGTGATAGTAAGCCGCTGGAGTGTTATATTCTTTTTGAAACCATTGGCTAGCATCCTTAACAAACTGTTGTGGCCGCTGTTTTAAAAGATTATAGAGATTAATTAAATCGGGGTTAATATCGGACAGCCAATACTCTGGATAATCAGTATTTAAAAATATAGTTCCAGCACCTACAAAAGGCTCAATTAATTGCTGTCCTGATGGCAGCTGGCGCAGGATCTCATCTAGGAGTCGATATTTCCCTCCAGCCCATTTTAAAAAGGCTCGCTGTTTTTTCATAAAAAAATGCTCAAGCCCGACTTGCTGTTAGCACACTGTCTAATAAATTGTTATCCAAGGCTTCCAATATGGTTGCTTTACCAATTCCAGTAGGAAGTATCCAAGGTAACTGTCCAGCGATCACCTTTTTATCCCATTGTAAGTGATGATGGTAATCTGAATTTTGCAAATTAGGTGGTGCTACAGTTGGTAATTGAGCACGTTGCATTAAGTGCTGTAACCGTTTGAGCTCTGATGACTGCAGTAATCCAAGTTTTTCTGCAATACGGCTCTCTAGTAATATGCCCATAGCCACTGCTTCACCATGTAGCCAAGTGCAGTACTGGGTGTGTGCTTCAATGGCATGAGCTATCGTATGCCCAAAATTCAATAATCGGCGGTCACCCTGGTCCCGCTCATCGCGAGCAATTAATTGTGTTTTTAAGGTACAGCAGCGGCTAATCACTTCAATTAAATGCTTCGGGGAGCGCTGGATTAAGGCTTCAATATGGGTTTCGAGCCAACTAAATAGTTGTGCATCCAGTACCATGCCATATTTTATCACTTCAGCTAGCCCCGAAACAAAGTGGCGCTTGGCTAAGGTTTTTAAGGTATTAATGTCAATCACCACGGCAACAGGATGATGAAAAGCGCCAATCAGGTTTTTAGCCTGTGGATGGTTGATTGCTGTTTTTCCACCGATGGCAGAATCGACTTGTGCCAGTAGCGTCGTGGGTAGCTGTAGGTAGCATACCCCACGTTGATAACAGGCTGCCGCGAAACCGGTGATATCACCGATAACGCCGCCTCCTAGGGCCAATAGGGTAACATCTCGACCAGCGCGTAAGGCGACTAGTTTGTCGACAATCTTTTCCACCGAGGACCAAACCTTATAGGATTCTCCCGCTGGTAAAATGACTGAGTCAACAACAATGCCTCCGTTATCAAGCTCTTGATAAACGGTATTTAAGTAAAAAGGTGCCACTGTTTGATCGGTGACAATCAAACAGTTTTGGTGACGCTTTAGTGGGATTAACGGTAATAATTTTGTTAATATCCCGGCGGCGATGGTAATGGTATAACAATGATTATTGACGATTACCTCAAGTTGCTGCATACAGGTAATGGGCAACCAATTACAGTTTTAACAAGTCAATGATTTGATTGGCCACAACCTTTGCACTCTGTTGGTCAGTTTGAACAGTAAAATCAGCAATCTCCTCATAAAGGGGGTTGCGTTCTTTCGCTAGGTTTTCTAGCGAACTGCGAGATACGCCACCTCGGAGCAAAGGACGCTTTTTATCTCGCTGAGTGCGAGATAATTGCTTGTCAATCGTCGTCGCTAGATAAACGACCGCTCCACGTGCTGATAATCGATTGCGGGTTTCACGCGAAATTACAGCTCCCCCACCAGTGGCTAAGACAATACCTTGTTTTTCCGTTAACAGATTAATAATTTTTTCTTCACGTTGGCGAAACCCCTCTTCCCCTTCGATATCAAAAACCCAACTAATATCAGCCCCCGTGCTTAACTCTATCTCATGATCGGTATCATAGAAGATCATGTTGAGTTGTAGCGCTAACTGCCTACCAATTGTACTTTTACCAGCCCCCATAGGCCCGATTAAAAAGATATTGCGTTTTTCTGCCATATTATACTTTTCTATTGCCCCGATAATGTATCATCGATAATAATGATGTGTTCAATGAGCGTAATGGATTATCTCCCCCTGAAAGTAGCAATGTTTGCCTCTCTCCAAACAACAGGAGCCAGCAGCAGATAAATCAAAGACTGTTTGATCAGCTTTGATCGATCTAACCACTTTGATTGAATGGCTCGGTATGCCATAGTGTTTTCCGTATCTTTCTCACTTGTTGTGCAGAATTCTACGATGACACCCTAAAATTATCCAAGAGTCCTCGCGCTTTGGCAACCCAATACACTATATATCAAAAACTCTGACTTAGAGATGTTATTGTTGGTTGGTAAGGCAGTAGCCGAGGTGTAACAAAAATTACCAATTCTCGCTTAGTCGTCTGTTGAGTTCGTCTTCGAAATAGCCAGCCTAATAGTGGAATGTCTCCCAATAGAGGAACTTGTTCGTGGGTAACCTGATTAAACCGCTGAAAAATTCCGCCCAGTACCACGGTTTCTCCATCCGCCAACCGAACTTGGGTACGGATCTCCTGTTTATCGATAGCAATGGCCTCCCCTTGAGCAACCTTGACACTTTTTCCAGGCGTATTTTGTCGAATATTAAGTTTAAGGATAATATTATGCTGATCAATAATGGTGGGTGTTGCCTCTAAACCTAATACGGCCTCTCGAAATTCAATAGCGGTGGCTCCCTTGGCTTTGGCTACTGCGTAAGGGATCTCTAACCCCTGTTTGATACTGGCCGGTTGTCGATCTAAAGTAAACAGCTTAGGCGTAGCAATGATTTCCACTCGATTCTCTTGCGCCAGCGCAGATAGCTCTAGATCCAGTAGGCGGCCGTTTAATGTCGCTACCTGCAGGGTTGCCTGCGTAGTCGCTTCAGCAATCGGCAGTTGCATGGCGAGGTGAGGGGCAGCATTAGCCACTGTTGAATTAATTAACCGCCATTGCACCCCCAATTTGTTGAGATCATCATGGCTCATGGTTACAATCCGTGCTTCAATTTGCACTTGTGCAGAGGCTTGATCAAACCTGCTAATCAGCTGCTTAATCACTGCAATCTGATCGAGTGTATCTCGTACTAGTAACTGATTAGTGCGTTGATCAACATAAACTTCCCCTTGTGGCGACAATAGCCTATTGGAGCCAGAATTTTTCAGCAAGGCTGCTAAATCAACCGCTTTGGCATGGCGAACCTTAATGTAAGCGGTCGTTAATTCAGCCTGCTGCCTCACTGGCAATGAATTTGCATTGACCTCGGCAGTCGTAGAAGCTTTTTGGGTAATTATGAGTAGATTATTACTCAAGGAATACTGCAATCTATGAGCTTGCATAATGCCTTCCAGAGCTTGCTGCCAAGGAACATTTTGTAGTCTTAAGCTAACAGTTCCTGAAAGAGGAGCATTAACAACCAAGTTCAGTTGCTGATAGTCAGCTAATGTTTGTAGCGCTACAGTGATTGGAACCTGCTGCAGTATCATACTAATGGGCAAAGCGTTTTCTGGAGGCATTGGGTAGGCGATCAGGCTCCCTAATAGCCCACCAGCAATCCCTGCCCATTGCCAGCATTTCATGGCTGTTCTACCGCTGTGATAGCCGAAGAGGCCACTATTGGCAAGCTAATCATTTGATTAGGACTGGTAGCTGGTAATGTTTGAAGGCATCGCAATAGTACCCTCTGCGGCTCTAAGATAACGATTTGATATCCTAACCACTGTTCCCCAGCTCGGATACAACGCCATTCATTCGGTGGTCGATGGATTAACCCCCATAGGCCGCGCTGGTGGTTACCTAATATTCCATAGAGACACCATTGACGAAGTTGCTGCGCCGCTTGCCATGGCTCTAGCTGAGCCAGTAGATCAGGGTGAAGGGCTTGCTCTTGCTGTAAATTGGTAAAAGGATCACGCAAAGTATTTGGGTGATTAGCATCTGCCGTTGGGATGAGAATCATTGAATTAGCTAAAAAGCACCTTAAAATTCTACCGCCAGTGGCTTGAATACTCATCTTAAGACTCCCTTTTTGCTTCAGGGACCAATAAACTTAAACTTAAAATCAGATCTGAAGCAGTGGTTGAGCGTCGCAAATTGATTTCTTGGATCTGGGTTATCGAATGCTGCATTCCCCAGGCTTTTAAAAAAGCTAATAAGGCTGAATAATCGCCCACAATATCAGCTTGTAGTTGTACACTGCTGCTCTCTTCCCAATCGACAGTGGCTGGCTGGTGTAGCGCCAGCAGGCGCAAGTCATACTGGGTAATTTGTTGGTTCATTTGCTGAATCAATTGCGTTAGGGAGGGGCGAATTAATGCATTCCCTAACCCTGAGGGCTTGGTATCTGGCAAGGAAGTAGCTACAGCCGGTAAATTCACTATCTGCTGTAACAAGTTCTCAGTATCGCTCAATAACTGCTGGTAGTGCTGCCAAGGTAGGTAAAGGCACAGCCAGGCGCTAGACAATAGTAGACAACAGCTAAATACCCTAAAGAGCCTTGGTTGGTTAAAGCATGAGTAGGAAAAGAGCTCACCGTTCACCAAACTCAATAGGATTCTCATAACTCTTTCAATTCAAAGCCTTGCAACTGAAACTGGATAAGTGCTATTGGTGTTTGCTCGTGATCTAAATTAGCTTGTAATAGTTGTATTTTTGATATTGATGCTTGCTGTTTTAACTTATCTATCCATTGAACCAATAACACATAACTTAGGGCATGGCCTTGTAAGGTAATGCAAGATGACCGCCAAATAAATTGCTGTAAATAGATACCGGAAGGCGTCAACTCTGATAGTCGACTCAGTAATCTCACGGCTGAATGTTCATAGGAATCTGTCTGGTTAAAGGGATATTTATTCTGGGTGGTGGCCAAAGATTGTTGCTGTTGATAGTACCGCTGGGCGGTTTGCCACTGCTGGTGCTGTTGGTGCACCCAATGTTTTAATCGTTGAGACAGGGTTAAAATAGTCATTAATAACCCGAGGGTTATTGCTAACCACCACCGTTGGTGGGTTCGTCGATAGCGTTGTTGACGCTGCTGACGCCAGGGTAATAAATTAACCCGCTCCATGGGTCAATGATCCTCCCTACTGAGTCGGGTAGCTAAACCACAAGCAATCGCAAACTCCTGACGTTTATCCGGCAGACAGGGCAAAGAGGTTGTGGTGTGGATAAAAGGATTCCACCAATTAATTGGAAGCGGGCTGCTGGCTAGACAGTCAGCGCAATGATCCCTTGAGCCACTGATCAAACAGGCTGTTGGGGTAACACCACAGTGGTCAATACACCAGCGATAGCTGGTCGTCAGCAGCAGGGTATTCAAAGGCAAAATAGTAAACTGTGAGGATGCCACTAAGGGGGTGATCACTACTGCCTGGCTACTTTGTAGCAGTAGCAGCAGTGCCAAAGGATGCTGCTGTTGCTGGCGTGCTAGAGATCGTAATATACAGGGGATAATCTCTAAAACAGCGGGAAATAGCTGAGCACGGCTAAAAATGGCTAACCATTCGTCAACCACTACCCGACGAGCGATAGTAATCAACAGTGATGAGTGGTTCTCTTCTGGGTAGCAATAATCGTAAAGCAGTTCTTGCGCGGGTAAGGGAAATAGTGTGTTCAGTGATTGTTGGATGACACTATTAATGGCAGCCTTTTGCTGCTCCTTAGATAAAACTAGGTTCGCCTGCAGCGCTAGCGCTGCTGGCAAAGCACACACTAAGCAATAAGTTCGGGGCAACTGCTGCTGCCAAAGATGCAAAGTATCAATTAATTGCTCAGGTTTTTGTAGACGGTCTTCGCAGAAAACACCCGAGGGTAATGGCAGTTGCCACCACTGTTTTAACGACCATCCCGTTGACTGCTGGCTCGCCGCCACCGCGAGTATCTGCTGGGTTTGGATATCGATTCCAACTTGCCAAATGGACCGCCGCATTGGGTTACCCCCGTAAAGCACTCTGGTATCTCTTCAGTTTTTTATGCTACCGTTTTTTGCTCCTGCCTTTGCTGGCGGTTTACCTGTTTTGCGGGCCGTATTCAAAAAATCGTGGAGTGACTTGAACTTTGCGCTAGAGCGTTGGTTTAGTCTGGGTATTGACTAGGTAAGAGGGTTGGGGGATACAGTATCTGATTGCTGTTCCATACGAGTGATTTGCTGCTCTAAATGCACAAGTTGCTCGCGTAGTTGCTGCAACTGCTGTTGTTGCTGTTCAAATTGTTGGCGATCGACTAGATCAAACTGGGCTAGTTGTCCTTGCAACCACCGCCGCCCGCCTTGCGTAACCACTGTCTTAATAGCGCGCAGGCCTGGCGGCAGTGCACGTCGGATCTGTCGGGCAAAACTAAAAATTTTCAAGGGATCAACCATTCACTATCACAGTGGCTTGCTTAGGGAGTAAAAATAGGTGTTAACCAATGATTATAACCGATCCCAGCCGTCAGATGACAAGCTCTTTAAAACCCTGCCCAGTTTGGTTACTGCTAACTTTGCTAGAGTCATTACGGTTGACGGTTGTCCGCGCTTTTGGAAATCTCCTAATACTGACAAAAAAGTTTTCATACAACTTGTCAATCAGAATCGCTTCCCGGGATGTCCGATTAAGCGGTGCGGTAGTGGACTACATAGTTGCTGGCGTTTACTACCACCCCAACTCCACTGCTCGTCCATTTCACAATCAAAGCGACATCATCGGATAACTCGCGGTTGACTACTGGCCTGGGCAAAAGCTAATTTTTTAAGCGTCGTATAACGGTGTCCTTGCTGATTCTCAGGACATGGCTAGTATCTCTAACACCAGACCCATTAAACAATATATCCATAATGTGTTCAGCCATCCCTGTTTTACGACCATGGTAGGAGTATGCTATCTAAAAGTATCACCGACAAGCACGACAGTGAAATCACTGTAGTTTATTTGGCACCTTTTCATTGTTGATCACTGCCGCTCGCTTACAGTGATAATACCTAACCGCTATGACTGCCATCTGAAAATAGCCTTGTTTTGATGGCAATCACAATTTATCGGTTAATTTATGACGCCACCCAATTTCCTTAGTTAACAAAATCTACTTCAGGCTATGGCATAATGATGTGCTACGTCCCTGACTGATAAGAGCCACTTTAATGCTAGATCCTAATCTGTTACGCAAACAGTTAGCCTGGGTAGCTGAGCAATTAGCGCGCCGAGGCGTAAAGGTTGATATCGATACTTATCAACAACTGGAGTTACAGCGCAAATTACTACAAACGCAGCAGGAGCAGCTGCAGGCCGAACGTAATGCGGGGGCAAAGGCGGTTGGCATGGCTAAGCAGCACGGTGAAGATACTCAACCTCTGCTGTTGCAGTTAACAGAATTAGGGCGGCGTTTACATCAAACCAGCGATGAGCTGCAAGCGGTGCAGATCCAGTTGCAACATTTTTATGATTCGCTGCCCAATCTGCCGGATACTAGTGTTCCCTTGGGGGCTGGCGAGCAGGATAATCAGCCAATACGCCACTGGGGTTCTCCGCGTCAGTTTACCTTTCCCGTGCAGGATCACTTGGCCTTAGGGGAGCAGTTAGGGGGAATTGATTTGGCGGCTGCCAGTCAGCTCAGTGGCTCACGCTTTATGGTGCTCAAAGGAAGCATTGCACGTCTGCATCGTGCATTGGCACAATGGATGCTGGATTTACATACGACGGAGCATGGTTACCAAGAGTGTTATGTTCCCTATCTGGCCAATCAGCCGTCGCTATACGGAACGGGACAGTTACCAAAATTTGCCGAAGATCTGTTTCAGGTAACTACCTTAGAAGAGGCGGGTAGCCGCTATGCATTAATTCCAACCGCAGAAGTGCCGTTAACCAATTTGGTGCGTGACACTATTTTGTCGAGCAAACAGTTGCCAATCAAGAGGGTGGCGCATACCCCCTGTTTCCGCTCAGAGGCCGGTGCCTACGGTCGAGATACCCGCGGTCTGATCCGCCAGCATCAATTTGATAAAGTTGAATTGGTTCATATCGTCGAGCCAGAACAGTCGATGCTAGCTTTAGAGGAGATCACTGTACATGCTGAGCGACTATTACAGCTGCTGGAACTGCCTTACCGCGTGATGGAGCTGTGTACCGGTGATCTAGGTTTTGCCGCCTGTAAAACTTATGATATTGAAGTCTGGTTACCAGCCCAGCAGTGTTATCGTGAGATCTCCTCTTGCTCTAATACGAGTGATTTTCAGGCGCGCCGGCTACAAGCTCGCTATCGTTCTGATCCAGATCAGAAGCCGCGGCTGGTACATACGTTAAATGGTTCAGGACTACCGATCGGCCGAACTTTAGTTGCGCTATTGGAGAACCATCAGCAAGCTGACGGACAAATCACTATCCCGCTACCACTGCGACCCTATTTGGGGGGGCTGGAGAGCTTGAATTAACTGATTTTTAAAGACTATTCATCAAAAATCCATAAAATCAGCAGCAGATGGCTAGTAATTGCCGTAGCATACCAGCTGTAAAGTATAGTGGTTGGCAGCATTGTGGTAACCTCATAAGCAGTTGGCAAAGGGACTGTACTCGATTTCAGCTGTTTTGGTTGATTTCTGAAATTAGTTAGCTGAAATCTTTATAGTGGATAGGGATACAGTACCTAATTCACCTACCCCCGACTACTCAGCGGAATGCCTTAAGTTGCTGATAAGGAAAAAACGACTGATACAGCAGCAAACTCGGTCGTCATTAGGGTTAACACACACTGTTGGTTAATAGTAGCCCAGTAATTTCCACCACAATAACCCGATGGTCATAAAGACAGTTTGATGTATCAAGCTAATAACAAAGCCCACACGCCACCAAATCCCCGTTGGGACAAATCCAGAGCCAAATAGGATCGGCCCACGAGCGCTGGCATATTGAGTGATCGAGCAAAATAATCCACTGGTAAAAGCTAACATCAGAGTAGCTGGTAATGCTGGGATCCCTAGTTGTATTCCCATCACCAGAAAAACGGAAAATAACGCTGCAATTTGTGCATTACCGCTAGCAAAAAAGTAGTGAATATAGAAATAAGCGGTGTTAAGGACTAACAGCACCCAGATCCAATGGACGCCGACCATCCAGTGGCTGATGGCATTACCAATGTGTTGACCTAACCAGGTGGTAAAACCTAAGGTTTTAATTAAATTAGCCATCATTAATAGCGCGGAAAACCAAATCAGGGTATCCCAGGCTCCTTGTTCACTTTTAACCTCATCCCAGGTCAATACGCCACTCAGTAGTAGTAGCGTCAATCCAATAAAAGCGGTTTGAGTCGCATCAACACCCAGTCTTCCGCCGAAAATCCAGAGGCTTAACAGCAGTAAAAAAGTTCCTAGCATGCATTTTTCATTGCGGCTCATCGACCCCATTTGCTGCAATTCAGTCCGTGCGAGTAAGGGAGCGTCAGGCGTCTGTTTAATCTCAGGATTGGTTAACCAATAAGCGACTAGGGGAACCAGTAGTAAACAGATTAGGCAAGGAACGCTTGAAGCAAGCACCCATCTCCCCCAACTAAGTTGAATACCGGCATCTGCAGCCAACTTAACAGCAATCAGATTGCCGGCATAGGCAGTCATAAACATGGTGGAAGTAATATCATTGATATTACTCACACAGGTAATTAAAAAGGTGCCAATTTTATTGCGGGAACTGTCCTCAGGATTAGAGTCGAAGTTGCGAGCCAAAGCAACAGCAATTGGGTAGATAACTCCACCACAACGCGCTACGTTACTTGGCATTGCTGGAGCTAAAATGAGATCAGTGGCTGCCAGACTATAAGCTAACCCCAAAGTGCGTTTACCAAACAGGCTAACCAATATCAAAGCAATTCGTCGCCCTAACCCAGTTTTAATGAAGCCTCGTGCAATCAAGAACGCCACCACCACCAGCCATAATAGGGGACTGCTAAATTCTCCTAAGGCAATTTTCATCGCAGCTGCTGGTGAAGCGCTGCCAGTAGCATTGGTCAGCGAAAACAGCGTAATGCTAATAAAACCAATCGCGCCCAGTGGCAGTACTTTGAGAACAATAGCCATGATAGTGGCTACGAAAATAGTCGCTGAGTGCCAAGCTGCGGGGCTCAGACCCGATGGTGGTGTCAGTTGCCAAAGAAGCAGGCCGGCTACCAATAGTATCAATAATCTAAACCATCCTATGTTATTTGTATGCTGTTTACCCATGGAACCCTCTTAAACTTAGTCATCTTCGTTCTTCCCAAAAGCTAGATGGCTTATTTGGCCTATACCCCATACTATAGTAATTATCCTAGCAAAGTGACATACTTTAACTACAAAATTGTAAGCAGCCGAGTGCTGTCAATGATTAGTTGAAGGGACTGCTTTGGGTGTATGAAAATTGACCAATTCTCGCTCAAATTATCTTGTCATAGTCCAATGCTTTTGAACACCACCCAAACTTTATTAACCAGAATTTAGCTTTTTTCGGGCACTGCTAACCATGTTGTTCAAGGGGTAGTGCCTTGCAAAAGGAGAGAAGGTTTGGTACCATGCCAAAAATTTCTTGGCAGCCTTGAGTTTAGGCAATGTGCTTGAGGGCGGCCTATAGAATTTATGATTAACTATCCAAGGTGAACGGGTATGAAAAAACAGATCCATCCAGCCTATACTGAAATGACAGCAACTTGTACCTGTGGTAATATCATTAAAACTCGCTCCACTCGTGGACAAAATATTCATTTAGATGTTTGTAGCCAATGCCACCCTTTTTACACTGGAAAGCAGGGGATTATCAACAGTGGCGGACGAGTTAAACGATTTAATCAACAATTTGCAGTGCTGAGCACACAGCAGTAGTGTGTTAACTAAGGTTTAGGTACCAGCTAGGTAGTCGAAATAAGTTTAAACTTGACTTGACACAAAAGTTTTTGGCCACACACGCTCAGCAAATAGAGATATCAGCTGCCTTTCTCGGCTATCCTATAGTCCATCCCACTATTGACCTGCTGGGAGACTTGCTACTCCTACCAGTAGCTCAGCCACCGTGATTGCAAATAGGTATACTATTTCCAATCATCAAGCATCAATCTATACAACGACATACTCTCTATTGGGAACAAGCCGTAGGGGTTCTGAAATCAAATGGGTGTCTAGTAGAATCGTTCGAAACTTATGGATTCAAAGGATGTTTGATTGCGCTCTTGCTTGAAAACTACGCAATCCTTATCAGCAATGAAGCGGGTAACTAATGCCGGTCAGCAGTAAGCCTAGCCTAACTCACCTTTCTGGCTTCACTCTACATCCCAATGGATTTCTGTTTGTGATTAATAGCATATTCTATAATGTCATTTTGCTTGAAGTGACGTCAAGCTAGCATAATGCAATTAAATACCCAACAGCAGGGTTAGGTTGAATAATTTATCAAAGTCAGAAGCTACTTGACCACTGCCAGCAACTAATTTCTATCCAGTCGGACTGCTATTTTGGCATTGCTTTTTTTATCAATCGGCGCCATGCTACGGGAATTTTCCACGCCTGCATGGAGTTGCTGTCATGAATAATCCATTACTGAACTTTTCTGATCTCCCCGCTTTTTCACGGATACAATCTGAGCATCTGCTTCCTGCCGTGCAACAGGCGATTGATGAGGGTCGTCAACGGGTAAGTCAGGTCTTAGCTCAAGGGGAGGAGTTTACTTGGGAAACTCTCAGTCAACCACTCGCAGAAGTGGATGACCGCTTAGACCGGGTTTGGTCACCGATTCAGCATCTATATGCTGTTAACAATAGAGCTGAATGGCGACAACCCTATCAAAACTGTTTACAGCTTCTCACTGACTATATTAACTGGCGCGGCCAGCATCAGGCACTGTATGCTGCTTATAGTCAACTGCGTGCTAGCGACCATTTCAAGGCACTGTCCTTGGCACAGCAGGCCACTATTAATAATATCATTCGCGATTTTACCTTGGCTGGAGTACACCTTCCGCTGGTACAGCGGCAGCGCTGTGCCGCTATTATGTCGCGCCTATCGGAACTTAGTACACAATTTAGTGATCACGTGATGGATGCCACTATGGGGTGGTGTAAAACGTTAACTGATGAGCGTCTATTAGCGGGGTTGCCTGATCGGGTGGTGGCAACGGCACGGGCACAAGCTGAAGAAAAAGGTGAAAAGGGTTGGCATTTTACCTTGGAGATCCCGAGCTACCAAGCATTGATGACCTATTGTGACTGCCGCGAGTTGCGTCAGGAGTTTTATTACGCTTACCACACACGAGCGTCTGATCTTGGTCCGCAGGCAGGCCGTTGGGATAATGGGCCGATTATTGAGGAGATATTGGCCTTGCGCCATGAGCTGGCACAGCTGCTAGGGTTTTCTACTTATGCCGAGTACTCGCTGGCGAAGAAGATGGCTGAGAGACCTCAGCAAGTGCTGGATTTTCTCAATAACTTAGTGCAACGCGTCCGGTCACAGGCTACTCAAGAGCTAATAGAGTTACAAAAATTTGCTGAGCAGTTAGATGGGGTTGATGTACTACAGCCCTGGGACATCGCTTATTATAGTGAAAAATTAAAGCAGCAACAGCATGCGATTGACGATGAGCAGCTGCGTCCCTATTTTCCAGAGCAGCAAGTATTGCAAGGTCTATTTGAGATTGTACAGCGTCTATTTGCAGTGTCTATTCGTGAGCGTTCAGGAATTGATACCTGGCATCCTGATGTACGCTATTTTGAACTCACTGATCAAGCTGGCCGGCAGCTACTGGGCGGCTTCTACCTGGATCTCTACGCTCGTTCGCATAAACGGGGTGGTGCCTGGATGGATGAGTGTATTACTGCACGGCGTGACAGCCAAGGTAACTGGCAAAAACCAATCACCTATTTGACCTGTAACTTTAGCCGGCCAGTCGGTAACCAACCCGCTCTATGGAGCCATGAAGAGGTATTGACACTGTTTCATGAGTTTGGTCATGGGCTGCACCACCTCCTATCAAGGGTTGAAGTAGCAGCAGTGTCAGGAACCCGGGTATTGTGGGATGCCGTTGAGATCCCCAGCCAATTTTTAGAAAACTGGTGTTGGCAAAGATCTGCTTTAGCACTGCTATCAAAACATTATCAGACGCAACAATCGCTGCCTTCAGAGAAATTAGCTCAACTATTAGCAGCTAAAAACTTCCAAGAAGGACTCTATCTATTGCGACAGCTAGAATTTTCATTGTTTGATTTTCAATTGCATCATCAGTATCAACCCAAAGAGCCAAACCAAGCTCTGGCTATGTTGGCAACCATTAAGCGGGAAGTAGCTGTATTAAAAAATCCTGATTGGCTACGAACTCCTCAGACCTTTTTACATATTTTCTCAGGTAATTATGCGGCTGGTTACTACAGTTACCTTTGGGCACAGGTATTGTCAGCCGATGCCTTTGCGCGTTTCGAGGAAGAGGGGATTTTTAATGACAAAGTAGGGCGGGAATGGGTAGATTGTCTACTGGCCCGGGGGGGAACGGAAGAACCTTTGGTTTTGTTCAAGCGCTTCCGTGGGCGGGAGCCTCAATTAGAAGCTTTTTTACGTCATCACGGGATTCAATCAGCTTAGCAGTATGTCGCTACCCATTGCGTTGCTGGAAGAGAATCTAGTTGTCCGAAAACGCTTGGCAATGATTGCTCAGCGTTGGCAGCTATCTGTAGATCCCAATGCTTGCTTTGGCCTATGCTTGACTGTAGAAGGTTTGGCGCTTTACCAACGCGATCAACCCTGTTTTAAGCCACTAAGGATTGATTTTGTACAAGGTGCATTAGCCTACCGTCAACGTCAAGCTTGCCGGGCTAATGAAGCCTTAGCCAAAGCGGTGGGTATCAAAGGTAACTATCGTCCAAGTATCCTGGATGCGACTGCAGGGTTGGGGCGAGATGCTGCGATTTTAGCCACTTTAGGCTGTCGGGTGCAGATGTTAGAGCGTCACCCGGTGGTGGCAGCGTTGCTTACGGATGGACTACGACGTGCCTACCAGGATAAGCGGTGTGGTGTTTGGTTAAACGAGCATTTGAAGTTTCTAGCAGTTGGCAGCTTAACGACAAGTAAGCTCAAATTGCCGAAACCTGAAGTGATCTATTTAGATCCTATGTTTCCGGTGCGACGATCTCGCGCATTAGTCAAAAAAGAGATGCAAATGTTGCAGCGGTTGGTAGGCACTGATGATGATGCGGATCAGCTATTGACTGTAGCTTTGAATCAAGCGAAGCAGCGTGTGGTCGTTAAGCGCCCTAAAGGGGCGCCACCGCTTGCTGATAGTAAACCTGCAGTCACTGTCACTACATCCAAAGGGCGATTTGATGTTTATTTGATCAACTAAATTGAAGAAGAGTGAGTGTGAATAGCATCAAAAATTACATCATTTGATGCTACAATAAGTGTTATTCCTCTTATGGAGAGCTGTTATGTAAGCCACTCCGTCACTTGATGACTGTTTGCGGCATTCAGAACCCTTGTTGGTTGAACAACTGCATAGCAGTTTTGTGAGAATACATCTATTTGCAATAGGCAAACTAGATCCAGAAAGTTTAACGAAACGTTATAGAATTTTAGAGTATTGGCGCGACTTGCCATCAATTACTATTGCCAGCAATGACGAAGCGTTCTGGTTTAACACAAGTAGACACTTAAATTAATAGAAATAAAACAAGCTCTGGTCTACTTAAAATCCTGAAATAAGGTGTTGTATAAATCAAGTAGGTCGTCGTGTTTCATAGTTGCAAGTTGAAAAAGTTATCTAAACTATGCAAATAAAATCAACCAGTTAAAATGGAACGTGCCGCCTTAAAAAAGGAAACCGCCTTTTTTACCAACAAGTCGCCATGATTATTGGAGATATTGGGTATTTATCGGATCACCGAGCTGATAAAAAAGCCACCTTATTAATTGCTATTAAGGTGTTAGATCTCAAAGTCATCATAGTTATGGCAGCAGATATATGGCTAAAGCCTTACAAAGACAAGGTTACCCTGTAGGAAGATTTTCTCTGTTCATCGTTTGATGCATGGGGCCAAAGCAGTTTGCTTACAATGTTGCTGCTACGTAATAACTACTAATACATTCAACATTAGGGTATAGGTCCCCTATACATTATGAATAAGCTCACGGTTTCTCTTAAATAAGTTGCCAATTTTTACTGGACCAAAACGAAGTGCTGTTTTTTGTTGAATAGCAACCATTGAGTGGTCAAGCTATTGGGCGTATGAATACACATCGACTAACAGCAGTTCGTCTGAGTCCAAAAATTTCTCGCTTTTTGGACTCAAGTTAGGCACTTATTAGCTATGGCAGAGCAGTTCTCTGGCTGCTAAATTGGCGCATTGAATGAAAAAGGGCAGATTAAGACTGTGGATCAAGCCATTTGTTCAAAACCATGTCACTTTTAAAATTAGGAATTAAAAATTACGAATAAAAAAGGGTATTTTAATAACTGTCCACAGTTCTGTTAAGATAAGCGTAGGAAAATTAGAGTGGAGTTATACAGATAAGTTACTGATTTAATTATAAAAAAAATAAATTATTTTTCTACAATAAATTACTTTACCGTTGAGTGAAAAGAATACCCACAAACTTATCCACAGGTTTTTATAAACGGCAAGTGAGTTGGTTAGTGGCTAGATAATTTTAAAATGGAGCAATCAAATTGTGATGCGTGAAGAACAAGCTGTGGATAAACTACTGATTCTGGTTGACGGTTCCTCCTATTTATACCGGGCTTTCCATGCCTATCCACCCTTGAGCAACCGACTGGGCGAGCCCACCGGGGCGATCTATGGGGTATTAATGATGCTTAGTAGTTTGCTGAAGCAGTACCAACCCAGTCACTTGGCAGTGGTATTTGACGCGAAAGGTAAAAATCAGCGCCATGCTTTATACAAAGAGTATAAGTCGCATCGACCACCGATGCCGGAAGCATTACAGCAGCAACTCGAGCCACTGTTTCAGTTGATCGATGTGATGGGGATTGCGCGCTTAGTCATTTCCGGCTTTGAGGCTGATGATGTGTTGGGCACTTTAGCGTGCCAAGCTGCTGAACAGGATTGGCAGGTAGTAATCAGTAGTGGCGATAAGGATATGACACAGTTGATCACCTCCCAAATTACTGTTGTTAATACCATGCATAACGTGATTTATGATCGGCAGCAAATTCAGCAACGCTATGGCATTGAACCCGCCTTAATTGTCGATCTATTGGCATTGATGGGGGATAGCGTTGATAATATTCCAGGTGTTCCGGGTATTGGCGAAAAGACCGCTTTAGCGCTATTACAAGCATTGGGAGGTCTGACAGATATTTATGCCGATTTGTCTCGGGTGCACGGCTTACCCATTCGAGGTGCTAAACGAGTTGCCGAACGTTTGGCGTTATATCAAGAGCAGGCTGAGCTTTCCTACCAACTGGCTACTATTCATACGACGGTTCCTTTGCCAATCACCTTGGTTGATTTACAACGTCGCCCTGCCGATTTTACACAGCTGTGCCTTTTATTTTCCCGTTATGAATTTAAACATTGGTTGGCAGCGGCGGGAGCTGGACAGCTTTTGCATGAGCAAAGTAGCAGTGCTTTACAGAGGCTGAAATCGCAAAAAAAACCAGAGAACCTAAAGACTCAGACTGCCTCCTTGCCAGGGACTCTCATTTTAGATAACACGGTGTTAACTGCTTGGATTAATAAGCTAAAAGCTTCGACCTCAATAGCTTTTTATTGCGATAGTCATGGCCGCAATCCCCGGCAAGCTCAGCTGTACGGCATAGCAATTGCCTTAGAGGATGGAGAAACAGCTTACCTGCCTTTGGATAGCAACCTTCCTGAATCTGCTCAATTGGGCACACTGGAGCAAAGGCTAACAGCCCTTAAAGCTCCGTTTGAGGCGGCCGTGCCAGTCAAAGTAGGCCACCACAGTAAGTTACAACTGCAGTTATTAGCGCGCTATGGCATCAACTTGCAGGGGCTAGTATCGGATACCCAGCTAGCAGCCTATCTCCTAGATAGTGCCACTGGCCGTAACACCCTAGTACAACTCGCTGAACGCTACTTATCATTAACCCAGAACCCTGAGCATAAAGTTGGCGGTGAGCCAGCATCAGAGCCTCTATCCAAACAGGAGTACAATTCAGAGTTATCGCTACCCTTAAGAGCTAAGCCAGCATTAGCGCAGGTTGGGCTGATTTTACCCCTCCATCAGCAATTATTATTGCAACTATCTTCTCGACAACAGCAACTGCTTAACGAGTTGGAATTACCTCTATTAACGGTATTAGCGCAGATGGAATCGAATGGTGTGTTGATAGACGTCTCACAGTTGCAACGACATTCACAGCGGTTGGGGGAGACACTGGCTGAGCTAGAGGAGCAGGTGTATACATTAGCAGGGGAGCGCTTTAACTTGGCCTCTCCCAAACAACTACAAGTCATTCTATTTGATAAACTGCAGCTGCCCCGTTTGCGCAAAACCCCTCGTGGAGCATTATCGACCGATGAGTCAGTATTAAGTGAATTGGCACAGCGATATCCCTTACCAGCTCTTTTGCTGCAGCATCGCAGTCTAGCAAAGCTAAAATCAACCTATTTGGACACACTTCCGCAGCTGATTCAGCCAGCGACTGGGCGCATTCATACAACCTATCATCAAACGATTACCAGTACTGGTAGACTCTCTTCTAGTGATCCCAATCTACAAAATATCCCGATCCGCAGCCAAGAAGGGAGACAAATTCGGCAAGCATTTATTGCGCCTCCCGGTTATCAACTGCTATCAGCCGATTATTCACAGATCGAGTTACGGATTATGGCGCATCTGTCTGGTGATCCGATGTTACTACAGGCATTCAAAAAGGATCAAGATGTTCATTGTGCAACGGCTGCTGAGCTATTTCATCAACCATTGCAAGCAGTGACTTTTGAACAGCGTCGTGAAGCTAAGACTATAAATTTTGGGTTAATCTATGGCATGAGTGCTTTTGGTTTGGCTCGTCAGCTGGGTGTTGACTACCCGCAGGCTCAAGCTATCTTAGCGCGCTATTTTGAGCGTTATCCAGGGATTTTGCACTATATGCAAAGTATTAGGCAACAGGCCCTTGAACAGGGATATGTTGAAACGCTATTTGGCCGGCGACTCTATTTACTAGAGATCCAATCCAAACAGATTGTGCGGCGCCAGATGGCGGAACGAGCAGCGGTTAATGCTCCGGTGCAGGGCACTGGAGCAGATATTATCAAGCGCGCTATGATAGCTATCGCTGCTTGGATCCGCACCTTAGCACCCGATACCGTACGAATGGTATTACAAGTCCATGATGAGTTGGTTTTTGAGGTGAATGAATCTGCTTTGCCAGTCGCCACTGAAAATATTCGACGTTTGATGGAGCAAAGTACTGAGCTTTTGGTGCCGCTAAAAGTAGATATTGGCGTTGGACCTCACTGGGATTTAGCGCATTAAGAATAGGAAAAGCGGTTTACCAGTGATATAAGCGGGAGTTGTTGTTTTGATACAGCAAACGCTGATAACCCAAAAAACAGGAGTTGGCCGATAAGCCGGGTTCTGTCGTGGACAGCCATTCCTCTAGGCCGGTGCTCACGCACAAGCTCAAGCAGCCTACCCGGGTTCAGTACGGGCCGTACTTTGCGAACCCCTATTTGGCCTTGCTCCTGGTGGAGTTTACCGTGCCACGATCTGTTACCAGTCGTGCGGTGCGCTCTTACCGCACCCTTTCACCCTTACCTGATCCCACATGGGGCCATCGGCGGTCTGCTCTCTGTTGCACTGGTCGTAGGCTCACGCCTCCCAGGGATTACCTGGCACCTTGCCCTATGGAGCCCGGACTTTCCTCTCCTTAACCACTGGTTCCACTTTTTACAGTGGCCCAGGATAAAGCAGCGGCTGTCTAGCCAACTCCACATAGCAGTATAACTTAATTATCAGGGAAGAGGAATAGTCTATTTAAGGTATACAAAATTCCCAGCTGTTTTTTGCTGTAAAAGCTCACCATTTATGATTCGAGAATTTGAATACGCAATACCAAAAACTTAGTATTGTAGCTCATGACCTTGCCAATACTTTTCCACCGACTTCACTACTAGGATTTTCAAAACCTTTTACCTGTATTATGTGTACTAGCTTAGATTAAAGCTGACAGTTACCTATCGGGTGCCTGTTAGGTTTAATCTAAGCGAGTATAAATAAACGGCAGCTTGAAAAACAGGTAACTGTCGGTCAGGTCTAAACCTCTACAGATTAAGTCTGAGCTAGTGCAGGTAATCTGCCTTCCCTCTAAGAGCAGGCAGATGCTCAATTTTGAACAATTTATGGAAATTTAATTATTATACCAATAGGACTTTAACTTCATGACTATTGCGAGTCAACTACATATCTCACATCTCACACAATATGGCGCATAAATATCTTTAATAGCACTCATTGCCCACTTACTTACTCTTACTTACTCCAAAAGCTAAGCCCTCGTTGACCAACTTTGTTATTTCATGATTGGTAATAATACCCCCTTGGGGTATTATCGTTAAACAGCGTTGTGTTCAAGCACGCGCCCGGATTCATTTTGGACGCTAATGGCAATCTTCTTCGGTTTCTCCTGTTCAGGAATATTGTAGGTAAATTGCAGTGTTAATAACCCCCTATCCAGATTGGCCTCCCGGATAGTTATTCGATGCTCAAGGCTAAAACTTAAGGAAAACCCACTTTTTCTAATTCCCTGATGGAGCCATTTGATGCCCTCTTTTTCTTCAGCAGTCGTTGTTTCCTCAACCTTTTGCTTACCGCTAATGGTTAACTGGTTATTGAGCACCGAAATATCCAGTTCATCCTGCTTGTAACCCGGTACACTAACCGTCATTTCATAATGGTCTTTATCTTTTTGCAACAGATTATAGGCTGGCATATCATCCAAAGGTTTTTCACCTGTCAGACGACTAAATAGATTATCCATCTGTGTAAAACGGTCAGAAAGCATGTTGTTACTGAATGTCGGGATAAGTGAGAAAGAACGATAGACCATAGTATCCTCCTTTAATATGCATTTAATGAAAACTCACCTGCATATTTGCATCGTGATTGAGTATGATGCGAGTATGCATTCACTTTCACACCATTTATATAAGGTCATTTAGTGGTGTTTCAAGTATCCCAATAAACATGAGAAAAAATAGTGCTGCTGAAATTACAGTTTGCAGCAGTTGACGTCAAACCTCGCATTGACGAAACCGCATACTGGATTTACTAAAAAACCTTTTCTGCTAAAGATTGCATCTTTTCTATAACAGTTTTACTGTTAATTCTTAGTTAATAATCTGTTGGAATCAGGAGATCAAAGTGCCTTGAGATTAACTCAATCAACAGCTATCTGCTCTGTTGGTAAAGAGACTACGTCAGTACCTTTCTGCTGTCAACCTCAGGCTGTTTCCGAGATCCTTGATAGAGGTTTGAGCATAGCCGGTTATCCAGTTCCCTAACTTGATAACCGGTTGACTCACCGCCTTTTGGCTTGCAGGCACCGCTTGCTGTTCAAAATGAGGTGCAACCACATGGAATCCACTTTACCATTCAGTGTATCTAGGCTGTTTTAGGATTGTAGTGAAGCGAGCCAACAGCTGTGGACAGCTGATCCTTAGCTGGTACTTTATAGGATGATCTTAGCTTGGCAGCAGGTTGATGCTGTGATCCTTCAATAATATATCCAATCTCTATTTTTCTTTGGTGAACCCCTACAGCAGATTGTCGACACGCCCTTGTACTATCTTCTCTATAATTTCTGCTTGCTCCTCGGTATGCTTGGGTAATTGTGCTTCTTATCAGTAGTGACCAGACTACGGTATATTGAGGGTTGCTCTTTTGCTAACCGTTGGTGGATTGCCTCGTTATCATAGCCTTTATTAGCAGTCAGTATGGTGGGAGTCGGTAGAAATTTAATTGGGGCAGAGGTCTGGAAAGCATCATTGGCTCGCTCACTGGCAAGTTTAAAAGCAACTGGTGAACCAAATATCGGCAGCAAGGTGAATTTCGCTGGTTTTGATAAAATATTTTTTCAACTATTGATTGAAGATCGGAGTTGTTATAAATTCTTTCTTAAGGCATGGTCACTTTTAGCCTCTACCACTGCTCATCACTGAACATTAATCAGTGCTTTGAAAACTCGTCCTATTGTGGAGTTCAGAACCGAAATATTACAAGTTTTTTCCTACCATTCAATCAATTATAATAAAACCTCAATAAACCCTAAGCGAAATAGCAAACCTATTATGATAAATTTGCTATTCTATTTTTGAAATCTATTTTTTA
>DWNI01000028.1:0-25799 GCA_018250175.1 Alychna victa
GTATAACTAACTATATAACAATACACAAATGCCATGTCGTAAATGATTGATAGGTACTTGTATATTCGGTCAATTATGATATACTATATACATACGGAAAGTTACTCAAGAGGCTTAAGAGGGTAATTTGCTGAATTACTAGGTGGAGCAATTCACGCACGGGTTCGAATCCCGTACTTTCCTTTATTTCACGGGTGTGGCGGAATGGCAGACGCTGGGGACTTAAAATCCCCTGTCCTTGAGACGTGAGGGTTCAAGTCCCTTCACCTGTATTACCGAGAATACCAATGCGGTATTCTCTTTTTTTACCGTTTAACAAAGGAGATTAAATCATGCAAATAATATGTGGAGTTATCAGAAAGATAATATTCCAAAATGCTGATTTCTATATCTTAGGGATAGAACCATTATGTGGCGACATAGAGGTCGATTATAAATTTAAAACCTTTACAGCGAAAGGCAATTTAACACAGCCTGTCCGAGAAGAAGATATAGTAACAGTCACATTATCAGAAACCATACATCAACAGTATGGAAAAGGTTACAATATTGAATATTTATCAAATGAATACCCTAATAATGCAAATGACCAAATGACCGTATTGAAAAAACTTATAATCAAATACGGAAATCATAATGACATGCGCATATATAAAGAAACAACATATCCAGAAGAACCATATAAAATATTCAACACATTAAATTTCTCAGATTACCTATTATCGAAATTGATGAACATTGCACCACCCGACCAATATCGTAAATGGGCTAGTCAATATGATTTGACACCACAACAATTAACATCATTTAGCAACGCCTGTAAATCGATACATGTACCTATTGATGAACTAGAAGAAAACATAGCAAAAGCACTATACAACACACATGTCAATGTTAAAATATTGATATCCATCATCACACAAAGACATGCCAAAAGTCAAACTACCCCAGATAGAGATGATGCCTACCTGTTTGATATGTCAGTCAGAGATGTCATGATTGAATTAATGAAGTCTGGTGATACAATTATCCCATATACAGATGTGAGACGTAACACTATGGCACTCAGAGGTATGCAGAGTACAACAACATTTGACACATTAATGAAATCACGACCAAAAAATAGCTATATCATAACAGTAAAAGATAATATTATGTTGGAAAGTGAATACTTAAATGAACTTGCTATTTATTCACACGCAAAAAATAATCGTAAATATCCCAACCAATATGATAGTTTCATAAATTATCTTGAATCACAAAATGTTGAACTGACCGATGAACAATTACAATTCGCCACAGATGTATTCACATCCGATATGGTAGCTTTAACAGGTGGTGCTGGTACAGGTAAATCTTTTACTATCGCTACAGTAATCAAGTATTTAATGAGTGTGGGAAATGTAATTGCATGTACAGCGCCAACAGCAAAAGCAGCAAAAGTATTAAAAGACTATACAGGAATAAACACATCAACCATTCATTCATTTTTGGCACAAGAACAAGAATGTGATTATCTATTTATAGATGAATCGAGTATGATTGATAGTCAATTAAGTGCTAATATTATCGAATATGTAGAGGAAATCGGTTGTACATTAATCATGTCTGGTGATATATCACAATTACCACCTATTGGAGCGGGTGCACCATATAGAGACATATTAATGGTATTAGATAGCGTAACAACACTCACAAAAACATTTAGACAAAAAGATAAAAGCTTAATTGATGTATTAACACAAGCACGGAATGGCGAATTCAATATTAATGCAACAAATGAATGGCAAAATTATGGGGATAGTGTTGTGTACAAACATTATTCAACTACCGATGAAATTACGAATGTCATTATTAACAACATTAAAACATCTGGATTATCTAACATAGGTATAATTAGCCCTATAAACAAAGTTGTTGATGAAATAAACAATAATATTCAAGAGGCAATAAATCCTAATAGTGACGTTGTCATCGCCTACAATACGCGCTATGGTATCAATGACCCTGTCATACTCAAAAAGAATAAAGAGTATGCAACAGATAAGAATCTTGAACATGCATTACCAATCAAAAACCATCTTAAAAACGCTACGCAAAAATATATGTTTTACCCCGAATACACATTTAAGACCGTCAAAGCATATAACGGCGATACAGGAAAAGTTATTAAAGTTCTTAATGACACTCAATTCCTAGTCGAATTAGATGACACTACATATGCCAATGGTGAAAAATGTATCATATTATTCGATGCGAATGACGGTAGAGATGTATTAACATGTAGTCAAGTGAGCCTAGGATACGCCATAACCGTGCATAAAGCACAAGGCTCACAATACAAGACAGTTATATTTGTCTGTCCAACCACACGACAATCAATGACAAGTCGACCTATGATATACACAGCATTAAGTCGTGCAAAAGAGAATATCATTATATTAACTCAGACAAGATTTTCGAACATTCCAATACAACGCAACACATATATATCAGAAACAATTTAATCACAAATTACTAATCGATAAGAAAATATTGAAGTCGTGAGACCTTACAATCGGCTTCAATATTTGGTATAATAACTATAGGAGGTGTACCAATGAAAAAATATATAGCAATACTTATGCTATTTAGTATGATACCAACAACAGTATTTGCAGATGATTATTCGCAGGCTACATCTTCTCAAATACCAGAAAGCAATACAACAACCGGTGATGTAATATCAGAAAGCACAACATCAGAAAGCACAACAACAACGTCATCGTCATCTGATGAAACTAATACACAAAACCAAACATCTAATGACTCAGCAAATGAAACAGACGCAACGAAGACTACAGAACAATCAAGTACCGATTCAGTACCGACTATGAGACAAGCCATCACAACATACGCAGATAATGCATATGTTGTTAATACAGCCGCCGAATTAGTAGCAGCATTAGAAAAAGGTAAAACATTAGCAAGTACAGAAACACTTAATATAAAACTAAATAAAGATATTTCTTACCCAGATTCAACAAGTTTCAAAATCTATTCAAATGTAGTAATTAATGGTCTAAACGATGCAACCGGTGAGAAATTCAAAATGTTAAGAACCGGTACTAGCACCACATCAGATACAGCGGGATTCACATTGACAGCAAATGGTTATAATGTGACATATGAAGATTTATCATTTGGAGATTCTACATTTTCAACTGTACAAACATATTATGGTATATTATTAGGTACAAGTTATCAAACCAATTTCACAATGCGAAATGTTGATTATTATGGTCAAAATGGTGCTCAACCATTGTGTAATTATAACAAAGATACAATATTCCGATTTGAAGGTACTAATAACTTTACATCTCGTGCGGGTACTAATGCACAAGAATTTATTGAAGGCCGCAATCTAGTGTTTGGTAGTGGAAGTAAAACAAATATACAACACAATACAGGTACAGCCATTGATAGATTTATATATAATAGTACATCTGGTGGTGCTAGTAGCACAACAATCACATTAGAAGATAATGCATATGTGAATATCGATACGGACAAACGATACGTGATTTATGTATCACCATTAACATATAACATCGGTAAAAATGCCACATTTATCTACAACGCCAACAAATTTGGAGTCAACTATGGATATGATACACCATCCACATATAATATTGACACGAATGCAACATTGAAACTAAGTGGTTATGGTAAATTTTCATCTGTTGGAACACAAGTAGCAACATTTAATGTTACTGACCCTGCTGAAGTATCATTTGAAAACACTAGTGGTAGTGGCTTATTCACACGTACATCAACTATGATACCAAAAACAACAACTGACTATTTGTTTGACTCAACAATTTCAGGTAATACAACAACGAAAGATGCACCAAAAACATCAATATCATTAATGGATTCCACATTTGGCGCCGGTGTAAATAAAGTAGTATATTATCCTAAAGCATTAGTAACATATGATGCAACAAGCAGCGTTGTTGATGCCGTTGCAAACACACCCGTAGAAAGTAACATTAACATATCCAATATTGCTGTGAATCTACCATACACATATATCACATCTGAATATAAATTGTATACTAGTCCAATTGTTGATGAGACAACAATCAACACTGCTGAATCACAAAACAAAATCACTAATGATACATCATTTACGGGTATTGGCGATATAATGAGTACAACACAAACAATATCTAATGTTAAAGCCGGGACATACACATTATATTTACGAGCAAATACGGCAAATCCATCCGGTAAAAATGTATCAACACCGTGGGTAGCAAAAACTATAACCGTGCGAAAAACAAATATGAATGTTACAATACCTGTTGAAATGACATTTACAACGCTTGATAATTCTGAATTCACATCTAAAGACCAATATGAAATTCAAAATAACACGAATTATGACACTAAATTCGGTATTGAGTCAGTGACAAACGTTAACGGTGTTACATTAGTCGGAGATAAAAATGACACAACAAGTACAAATCCATTATATCTAGCATTGAAAAATACGGCAGGTAAAGAAATACCATTCATTGAAACTGGAACTAAATCCAACTTTGATTTAACACCATTTGGTGGTATAACCAAATTGAATTTAGTGGGTAAATATGGTGGACCAATAAGCATGACAAACGAACAAAAAATATCATACACATTGACAACAAAAATAACAAATTGAGGTGGACTATGACAACCAAAGATATCAAACCAGATGAAACCAATGACAATAAAAAAAAAAAGAAATGGCTAATCATCCTATTGCTCGCACTACTATTAATTGGTGGAGGCGTAGGTTATTGGTACATGACGCATCAACCAGAACAAAAAACAACCGTTGTTTCTGGTAAATTCTTACCTGACGACAAAGACGCATCTAAGATGACAAATGACGAAATTGCCAAATACGCACAATCAGCTGTAGACAAAAGCAAATTTCAAATGATTATCAATCCGGATATCACTGTAGAAGGTGGAAAAAGTGATTTGTACATCCAAAACCCACCAAACAACAGTTACCCTATTGATGTGACAATCACGCTAGATAATGGTGATGTTGTATATCAATCAGGCGGTATCAAAATTGGTTATGAGGTCAAAAATGCCACATTGGATAAACAACTAGACAAAGGTAATTATACTGGGACAGCCTTGTTTAAATTGTATAATCCAGAAACCTCTGAAGAAAAAGGTCAAGTAACAGCAGAAATCACAATTTCTGTAAAATAAATTAAGGGAGACTTATATCATGAAAAAAATTATAGCAGGCACTATTTTAGGCTTATCAATTGCAACACTTGGACTAGGTGCTACTAAAGCTTCAGCAGAATCAACAACCATCAATGACGGAACAAATACAGGGAACGTAAAAATTAATGGTACATTAGGTGCCAATAACACTGACCCAACAGCACCCATCAACGAAGGTTCAGACCAATGGCTAAATGTAACATTAGATACAGATACCATTTTCTACAATACGGCTACAAGTACAGCAATCGAATCGCCAACATACAACATCAAAAACAATTCTGGACGACCAGTAAATGTGAAGGTTAAAACATTCACACATGATGATGCGATTGACATCACTAAAATTGGAGCATTAGATGCAACATTTACACGTGCTAAAACAGATACCAATGCAGCAGCATCAGTATCAACAAACTTAATCACAAGTGGAGCACTAACAACTGATTTCACATCAGCAAGCACATTACAATTAGCAAATAGTGAAGGTAAACTAGCAAAAGCTGATACAGCTGGCGCATACAGCACAGATGGAACATTCTCATATGGTGGTTCAGTAACAAGCAAAATCAATGAAACTATCAAACCAACATTTACCATGACTCTATCATTACAAGCTCAAAGCTGGTAATATCTAGGGGGTGTTACTATGAAACGCACACTCATTAGTATGCTAGCCATGATTGTTATGGTTGTAATAAGCCCAGTCGCCTATGCAGATGCATCTATTGATGTGCAAGGTGTATTACAACCAATAACAGAAACACCAACACAAAGTTCAACAAGTACAGAGAAGGCTGTAGTGACAGACATTACATCACGACAAGCAATCCCAAAACTAGGTGAACTAACAAATTATTATTGGGTAATTGCAATATATTTATTTATTGTCATCTACCTGATATACAAAATACGAAAATTAGAATAAAAAAGACCCTCTGATTATCAGAGGGTTTTATTTTAATTATAATGATAATGTCACACATACGTGTGACACAAATTAGGGCAAAGCCCTATCACCCAACCAATTCATGTAATAAAACGAAAGAGGTGTAAACATGTTACAATCAAAAATTGAAACAGATTTGCTAGATGCTCGAAAGGCAAAAGATGAAAAACGCAAATCACCATTAACTATGTTGAAATCCGCAATTGATAATGAAGCTATTAAATTGCAACATGAACTATCAGAAGCTGAAGTATTAGTTGTTGTTAAACGACAAATCAAAGAAGTATCCGCATCTATTGAAGGTGCAAAACAAGCAAAACGTGATGATTTGCTAACCGAATATCAATCACAAATGGATATTCTATCAACATATTTACCACAAATGAAATCAAAAGATGAAATCATTAAATTATTAGCTGATAACGGCGCTGCAAAAGGCATGTCAATGAAAGAATTGATGATGTTGGTAAAACAACTCAATGATGGTACCATTGATAACAAAATTGCAAATGAAGTTGTACGCGAACAATTTATGTGAAATCCAACAACCTATTCACTTCTATGTCTGTATTGTGTATAATATAGATATAGAAGTTTCTTATGGGGCTGTTTTTGGATTCGACAGGCGTTACGAGAGTCAGATTAGCGTGTAGTGAGGTAAGACTTAATCTTCCACAGTTAAATATAACTGCTAAACAACCAACTTTAGTTGCTGCCTAATTTATTTTAGGTAAGTAACATTCAACCCTCATTATTTGACCGTGCACTAATGAGGCTCAAAACACGGAGTAGGATATGTCAACTAAGCAAATGACATATCACGAAATTTATTGCTTTGCAGCTGAATATTGATTTGCTTATTGCTCAAATCAGCTAAAGACTTGCAATATCCACACACGTAGAATATTTGGTTTTAGGACGTTTGGACAGGGGTTCGATTCCCCTCAGCTCCATTGTTTTATAACCCGCATGGATAACAGACATAAAAGAAACCATGCATTACTTTCTATATTTGCGTAAATATAGTGGTGGAGGCATTCAACTAAATGAATCCGTAACCCAGCACAAGTCAAAAGGTGACATTTGAGGTTCAAATCCTCATTTGTGCATAAAAACAAGAAAGAAGGGACATGACATTGTATCAAACTAAAATATATTTACCACAAATTATTGTCCCAAAACAATCAATACTGTATCGAAAACGAACAACACTAAATTTATTAACAGCTGATATATTCAGAGAATCAACGATTCAGAAACTAAAAGAACCAAAAATGTATCGAAAAGTTGAATCTTACTTGAGATTGCAAGAATTATCGAGAACTGAAACATTCACATATCACAATGAAATTCAACATATGGATTCTTTATATATGATATTACAACATGGTGATACTGAACATATCAATACAATCAATGCTAAATATTGGGTGAAACAAGTTTACAAAAAACGTAAAAAAGCAATACTTAAATATATAGGTACAGATATATATGAATTGTTGGTACAAATAAACAAATACTTAAAATGTTTGGGTGATTATTCAATTGCAAATGGTTATCGATTGTATTTATATATTGAACTAGGCGCATCATTAGATTGGTTCATGACTGACATCGTAGAATGCGAATATCATAATAAAAAACAATTCCGAATACTGATGGCCGCTAATATTGAAGCAAATAACGATTTAATTGCTTTATCAGGTGCGATAAACATATTGTCAACAACGCAATTAATAAAACTGTATTTAGAAACGGATAACAGTGAATTAACGGATACATTACAAATCCATTTATCACTATTTGATAACTTATTATCTACATCTCACGATATTATCAATCTAGCCAATCACGAACAACAAAACCAAATAAATATCAAAAGGTTAAAGCAAAACAATATCAACTTAGAGAAAGAACAAAATGAAATTCAAAAAATAAAATCAATGCATGAAATAAGCATCACCAGAAAAATTCATGATATCGGGTCTAGGTAGTAAAATCGGTTCGAGTCCGGTAACCCGAATTACCTGTACATATGATAGCTACATATGTATAGCATGCTAATTGACTATTATGTAACTACAAATACATAATAGATTAGTTGGAATAATGATTGTTGTAGCAATCACCATTGGCAAAGTACAGTATAGATGGTTCGACTCCATCAAGCGCCTATTGGCGTTCCGTGAGAGGTATATTGTATGGAGTCATAAACGATGTTGTAGCTCAGTTGGATAGAGCGTCGGATTACGAATCCGAATGTCACAGGTTCGAGTCCTGTCAGCATCATAAACACCCTTGTATAATATATTAAACATGTGATATAATTGTTATAAAAGGTGGGGAAATAATGATTCAATTATCAGAAAATGACATAATAAACATCACAATCAATCCGAATATACGACCAGCTACAGAATCAGATTTAATTGACATGGCAATATTAATGAGCCGAGAATGGCGATTGGGATATCAAAAAGCTGGATGTGAACGACTATACACAGCAATATGCTATGCTCATCAAATCTATGCTGCATCTCAATATATGTTCGTATATACTGATGAAATCGATAGAGCTATAGGATTCGTAAGTTATTCTCATAAAAACTTAAACCAATATTTTAAGTCTAAATATAATTATCACATGTCTAAATATGAAACGATGGTACGTGCGGATGAGGCTGGAATCCCCGGAGAACTAATCCAATACTATAATCATGATAATGGTATTGAACAACAACAACATGATATATCGGATAATTATCTTGAAATATTCATAGTAGATGAATCATATCGGGGTAAAAACATAGCAAATCAGCTCATGGACATCGTATTTGCGTGCATAAAACGATTACGAGTATTGAATCCCACAATTAACACGTTTAATGAATTAAGTATCTATACAACCGATGCATGCACATATCAATATTATGATAAAATTGGATGTACAAGAGTGATTGACTATTATGATGACTCTACTAATCATGCAATATATATTTACAAAATAGAAGTAGATGACTGAGTCATCTACTTTTTATATTGAGGAGATGATAAAATGACAATAAAAATGATACGAATCAGTGATATTGACGAAATCATAGACTTACGAGTAAAACAACAAACAGAAGATTTTAAAGATTATCCCGAATTATTGACAGAAACTGAAGATATGTTGATGACTACACGTAAT
The DNA here is from genome assembly GCA_018250175.1 of Alychna victa. Taxonomy (NCBI): domain Eukaryota; kingdom Metazoa; phylum Arthropoda; class Insecta; order Lepidoptera; family Hesperiidae; genus Alychna; species Alychna victa. The sequence continues at coordinate 9,414 of DWNI01000028.1, forward strand.
TTCTTGTATAATAATTTATATGACACATTAGTCGGATATGGTAAATTAGTTGACCACAAAATTGTCAGTGTATGCTTTCTACAAACAATACCTATGCTACCACAAATGAACAACAAAGATGGTTTATATGGTTATATTTGTAATGTATACACATTACCCGAACATCGTCGTAGAGGATATCAAACACAGCTATTAGAACTATGTTTAGATGCAGCCCGAGATAGAGGCATCATAAAATTAGATTTGACTACTGACAACCCTAACGCCATAGACTTATACACTAAAAAAGGTTTCTATAAAAATGATTTATCATATAGAATAACATTATGATTGGAGTTATCAATAATGGAAATAAATAAACACATATACGCCGAAATCAATAATAAAAAAAAGCATTATTACATTGCAAGCAAAACATATAACGAAAAAGAAATGTTAAAAGAATTATGTGAACAGAAACATGTATCCGATGAAAACGCAAAAATTATAACTTACGATATAATCACTACAAACACACAAGAAGAGTATCATATTGATATTACTGATATACAAACAACAGAAACAATGAATAAAGTAAATAAAGTAATCGATAAACTATTAGAACAAATAACCAACACGATGCAAGAAGGCGGTGAATACTTGTATGATGCTGTATTAGTCGACATTGACATTAATACATCAGATAAAAAACAACAAACTAACATATTCATGGGTATACCGCTAACCGATGACGAAGCAACAATTAAACATAATAAAGAATTTGGTACAGATTATCTAACTACCGAACAATTTATTGAAAAACTATTTGATGATTTATTTGATGTGTTAGATACTATTAAACAAAGTACATTGACAGTTACAACGTCATACGCCCCAGAAGATAAATAGTAAAGAGGTGAGAAAATGCAATTATCTAAAATATTAGGTGCACAATCATATTTAGATTTATTTCAAATCGATAAAAACCCAGTTGAAGAATCAGATATCAAAGAACGATACCGTGCGTTAGTAAAGGTAGCACATCCAGATACTGGTGGTAATGCCACAGCATTCCAAATTGTTAGAGCCTATTATAACGAATCATTACGATTAGTACGTAAGGGGGAATTTGGTACTAAAACTAAAACCACACATACTGAATCAAATACAGAAACAAAATATCCAACCATCACAAGCAAAAATGCGACATATCAATTAATTGATGTCTATCAACAAACAGATATTAGCATTATTTATAATGCAACTGATGGTACGAATAACGTGTTTGTAAAAGTAGTCAAATCACCATCTGATAATGATTTGATGATGAGTGAGCAAACAGCATTAGAAAAACTACATTCATTTGATAGTAAACGGAATAACAATGAACGTTGGGAAGACTACACACCAACACTTATTGAATCATTCAATATAAAGAATAAAAATGGTATCAAACAATCAGTGCACGTATTCAAAAATGATGGTGAATGGTACACATTAAAAGCAATCATGAACACCTATTCCTATGGTTTGAATCCAAGCGATGCAATCTGGATGCTACGCCGTATCTTAATGGTTGTTGGTTTTGCTACTGACAATAACATCGTACATGGTGCAATCACACCCCAAAACATTGTTGTATATCCTGAACAGCATGGACTACGATTAATTAACTGGGAAAATAGTGTTCAATATTCGAAAATCACAGGGTACACAAAAACACCAACTGCTGACATGTCATATCGCGAATATTATCCAGCATCTGTATTAGCTGGTCAACCAACCGACACGTATAATGATTTGTACATGGTAGTACAAATGGCCAAACAGCTATTCAAATCAAAAGACACACCACACACCATACAAACATATTTACGAAAATATGACAATATTGACACGTTAAAAACAACCAATGCATGGAGAATGTTATCCGAGTTTGATGATGTAATACGACAAACCGGAGAACCATATTATCCAAAACGTTGGCATAATTTCATATATCCAAAATAAAAACATAAAAGAAAGAGGTATTATTATGGGAAGCGGAAGCTGGAGCACAAAAACATACACAGACACAACAACACGACGAGCATCACGTGGGGAATCAACATTTTCAAATCGAAATGGATTGCATGATTTGTTAGACCCTAAGAAAAAAAATGCTGACGGATTAAACATTCGCGAATGCTTGATTACACCTGAACACCCGCATGCATTACCAATCGCAACAATGTTCGACGAAACTGGTAGTATGGGTGATGTACCAAAAGTGTTAATGGAAAAATTACCAAATCTACACGCATTACTGAAAAATTACGTTGAAGACCCACAACTGTTATTTGGTGCAATTGGAGATGCCAGAAATGGCGAACGCGCACCACTACAAGTTGGACAGTTTGAATCAGATAATCGTATGGATGAAACGTTACGCAACATTTACCTAGAAGGTATGGGTGGTGGCGGTAACCATGAAACATATGAATTAGCCGCATACTATTTAGCACGACACACTAAATTAGATATCAACAAATTGGGCGGTAAAGGTTTTGCATTCATCATTGGTGATGAACGTACGTACCGAACCGTTTCAAAAGAAAACATCAAGAAATACATTGGTGACGATGTTCAAGAAGACATCCCAACAGAACAAATTTTCAAAGAATTAAACAAGAAATTCCACACATATTTCATCTTCATTAAACGCCACTATGGTTATGATGAAGCAGATTCAATCCATCCAGAAAATAGCAATCGCGAATCATTGACATGGTCGAATGTCGTTGGACAGAACGTTGTTGTTTTAGAAGACCCGACAGCTGTTTGTGAAACAATTGCCGGAATTATTGCTATGCATGAAGGTGACGTGGATACAGCTACATTCGCCAATGAATTAGCTACAGTATCAACTGATGCATCTACTATCGCAGCAACAACAAATGCACTATCAACAATCAGAGTATCAAATGCATTAGCCACAACAGATGGTGAACTACCAACTGGCGAAGGCACAACACGACTATAATTAATAATAGTTAGACCCTCTTATGTATATAAGGGGGTTTGTAGTATTATTAAACAAAAATAAAAATAATTGGAGGTGTCATATGGAATTTTATATTGTATTAAATGATATGTCAGTACATACATCGAAAGCCGAAGCCCGTAAATATGGTTATAACTTATACATCAACAATAACCACGGATATAAAAGCATAAGCATCGCTAATATTTACTTACCAAAATATCAAATATTGATACTGAAAATATTACGAATGCTACGAATAAAAAAAATGGCATACAAACAGGTTACATATTGCATATAATAGAAAAATTAGTGTTATTAAACAACCATGGAGGTGTAGTATTGAAATTAAAACAGTTAATGGCGGTCATGGGACCACAAATGACGTTCCAGTTACAAACAAAAATTTAGAAGAGTTCTTCAAAAAATAAATGAGGTGACATAAATGGCAGCATATATAACAGTCGATTTAGGTTTTGGTGACAGTGCCAAAGGTGCAACAATCGATTATCTATCACATAAATATCCCGAGAATGTCGTAATTCGATATTCAGGGGGTTCACAAGCAGCACATAATGTAGTCCAACCTGATGGAAGACACCACACCTTCCACCAAATCGGCTCAGGGAGCTTTGTGGCGACGTCAAAAACATTCTTATCCAAATACATGTTGATTAATCCAACATCCTTCTTAGACGAAATTAGAGCCTTACAAGACGTATCAGTAGATGTATCAAGTAGAGTATTCGTATCTGAAGATGCACAAGTCATACTACCATGGTATGCAACAGCTACAAAGGTACGCGAAATTCTACGTGGTAATAATGTGCACGGAAGCACTGGTGAAGGTGTTGGGGAAGCACGACGAGACTCATTGGCACAAAAACAAGTGCTATATGTTAAAGACTTGTTATCAGATGATTTAGATGATGTGTTGGAAACATTATTTGATAATAAAGAAAAAGAACTAGTATCAATCATTAAAAGTCACAATATAAACGACACAACACAAGAAGAGTTATATGATTTGTTTCAAACATCATTCATGTATGAAGAATTACCACTATTATTGAATGATATGAAGACATTCCTATCAAAAGTCACAGTCGTCAATGATTTATACCTGAAAGAACTTGCCAAAACAAATACCCTATTATTTGAAGCGGCACAAGGTGTGTTACTAGATGAGTATTATGGATTTCATCCATATAACACATGGACAAATACAACTAGTCATAATGCAGCAGAACTTTTAAAACTAATAGACTACAAAGAATCTGTACACACCTATGGATTAATCCGAGCATATCAAACGCGTCATGGTGCTGGACCAATGCCATCTGAATTACCACATATGTCTAAAGATATTATCGAGCTACACAACGGAGCTGATAAGTGGACTGGTGAATTCAGAAAAGGCTTATTGGATTTAGTATTAATCGACTATGCACTTACTATCAACCCTGTTGATACTCTAGTGGTATCAAATCTGGATGAAGTGTCTGATTACAAATCTGTAATTGCCTACAATGGCGAACATTTAAATGTGGCCGAATCTGATTTGGATTTACGTAATACAAAAGTATTAGAAAATATCGATGAATACATTATTGAGCAATCATCAGATGAAAAATCATACTTGAAACACATATCAGAGTATTTAAATGTACCCATCGGTCTAACAGCAAATGGTTTAACACATCAACATAGAATGGAGAGAAACGCATGAACCCAATTATCTTAATACGCGCAGCAGATGATATGACAGAACCGAACATTATTATATGTGATGATATCCAAGATGCACATAACCAACTAATGGGAATATTATCAAGCAATACCACATTAGGCGAAATAACACTACGAAAATTCAAACAGCGTACCCTTAAAAATGGTAAATTATGCGATTTACACACACAAAATGGATATTTTGATGCTGATGTAGATGCAAAAAACAACAAGATATATTTCTTCACTGAAAACAGTTATGAAGTCAATCTGTCCATCTCCATTGGGCCCTTAAATTCATTTCGATAAAATAAGAAGGTGTAAAATGTGGACCAAATATTAAAGACTACAATGACACACATACAAAAACAACAAAAAAACTATACTAAACCACCATTATTTGAATATATAGTACAGAATATATATATCATATTACTAATGATAGTCATCACATGTATACTAGCAGGTCTAATAATGCTTATATTCATAGCACTCACAGGTCATATCGATATTATTGAACTTCTGATGCCAACAATGAGGGTCATCATGATTATTGAAATAGTTATTGGTGTAAGTATATATAAAATCACAGACGCAACTTATAACAGCAGACCGGATTGGGAAAACCTAGTAGAAATATTACCAAACAAATCTGCCAGCTTCGAAACATATAGGCATGAAACCATCATAATCAATGACCCAACAACAGAACAAGATGTACCAATAGCAACAATTAACACTGAGAATGGTGAATATGATACAACAACTGTTGATGGTAAACGATATCAATCATTATTGAATCTAATCATGGATAAATTCGAAAACACAGATATCCTTCATGATTTATCTATACGACGTGTTGATGGTGAATATTACACTGAAGTCTATTACAAAGATAAATATTATAAATTCAAAACGAACACATCAAATACAGATGTTACCAGTGTTGAATTGAAATGAGGTTTAAAAATGAATAACATATCATTACATCTACGACAAACATTAAACATAAAATCATCATATCCCGAGCCATTAAAGCTCGGGTATGTGGATGCTATATCAGAAGTAGATAAATTTATGCCTGAGTTAAAAATACCAAAACACCTAGCTGAAAATTTAGACAAATATGATATTAGCATTGAAACTGAAGATGACATCGATGATTTCATGTTTAATGTTTATGACACATACGAAGGCGAAAGTTACGCATCATATGACACTGTAAAGGCGTATCTGAACCCGTTAACTAAAACCCTAGTCTTAATCGTATAGTATTCCATCCTAATTTAGGGTGGCGCGATTCGTATACACGAATCGCATTATTGGGGTGTAACCACCCCAAATCGCATAAAAACCAATGCGACCCCTAAATACCCATGTAATCTGTTCCAAATTTCAAAAAATACATAACGAACAGAAAAATATGAAGGACATAAGGGCTTACCAAGGACTATAATATTTGGTATAATATAACAAAGGTTCCTAGCGGAAGGAAATTATATTATGATAACAATAATCGTCAAAGCCTCGAGTACATCATCTCGAAAAGCATTAGGTTGGTTACAGCAAAACCAATTAGAATATAACGAAATAAATGTAACAAGAAATCCAGAAAAATTAACACCAGAAATGTTAAAGACTATATTGGAAAAAACAGACGGTGGATTTGAAGATATTATATCCACGCGTTCTCAAGCATATGAGAAATATCCCGATTTCGACAATTATAATACCAATGAAGCAATGGAAATAATCCAAAAGAATATCGGCATATTGAAATATCCAATCATATTCAATGACACAAAGATTCAAGTAGGATTCAAAGCAGATGATATGACAAAATTCATACCAGCAGAACAACGAAAAGTAATGTTGCACCAATTATTAGGAAAAGACTTCATAACAAATCCAATAACTACATAATAACCCGAAAGGGTTATTTATTTTGTTCAAAAGGGGGACGCATAAGAAATGGACTTAATATCACAATTAATTACAGCAAAAAAAGCATCATCAGAAATACCATTAGAAGCCACTTTAAAAGAGCTTATTAAATATGAAAAGCTATCCAAATCCGAGAAATTCAAACATATAACAGACAATCCAATACTACAAAAACAACTACCAACATGTTGGTCAGCATTTGATGGTAATGCACAAGCATATTGGATACTTAATGAGGCATCAACCATTCTACAAGCTTTATTGGTACGTCCATTACAAATATTCACAGATTTATCAGACCATTACGACAAAAAAACACGTAAACGAATGGAAATCATTGGGAATATTACGCAGCACGAATTTGAATATCGTGATTTAACATCATTACCAACTGATTATGATTACAAAAACAAAAACATATTTCTGACTGAAAAATTAGATGATTCAGCAACAATCCTAACAGTTATTGATATGCATGATGAAAAAACAACGTATATTTATAACGGTACTGTTAGTGGTATCGATGACACTGAACACAAAGACCAATCAGCAGAACCATACAAATACGAAGCAAATGGTGATTATGTTGTGATTGCTACCTTTTCAAATCAAGGTAACAATGATTATAACTTTGCAAAAACAAAAAATTATTATGTTTCAATGCCAAAAACAAATCAATTTTTATACACACAACGAAGCGAATCAGATATTCAACACAGTGAAACTGTTGAAATTAATCCTGATGACGAGCGTCTTATCAGTTTAAAACGTGATGATGTGGAAATATTATCAAAAATGATATTAAAATATTCACCACCTGTAATGACATATGCACAAACAAAAATGAAACAAATGATGGAACAAAAACGAGGCGATAAAGATGAAAATATCTGATAAGTTAGAAAAAAATATTCAGACTGCACTCGCATCTGAACATTTACGAGCATTGAATAAAGTTATTAAAAATAAAGATTTTGCAACTATAATCCCAATGCATACGGCAAAAATGAAAATCACAAACCCAACAATAGGTGAAACATCAATCAAAGATGTCATTATCCCAGAATTAGCAATATATACAGACAAATCAAGTATCACAGAAGATAAAAAAATAAATCGAGGTGTGATAGATTACCGTATTGCAAATAATGGGGAACCTTTCCCACTTGCACATGTGTATCGGTCATCTGGTCATTTATGTTTAGGGAATATATTTGTTCCAAATTTAATTTCAATTTACAATCCGCAACAACCACTTGAAACACTATTCCTTCATAATGACCGAAATGAGAATCATGGACGACCAGTCATCAAAGTGTCTGTAGCCATGAGAAAAGAAATATTCCAAATACTAAAAACAGAAATTCCGTCATTCATAAATGAAAAAAATGAAAACCAATTACCATTCGATATTGAAACACCAAATTGGGTACAATGCGACACCCTATGGAATATAAGTGCATGGTTATTGGAAAGAACATCTAAACAATCAGCATTTAAAATCATGGAACAAATATTTTTAATTTTGTATCCAAAGACAAAATAAATCTTACGATTTATTCAAAATGGGGGATAAATCCCCCAAACCCCAACTAATATTTGAAATCAAAGATTGGAGAAGAAATTATGAAATGTTTTTCACTAGCAAAAATGTTTAATGACCCACTAATTGGTAAATTAAATATAACTGATATGTATTCACAAATTAAAGAATATGATTATCACAACCAAGGCGAATATGATAACTATTATGTCATGGGAATCCGAATCAGAAATAATCAATATTTGGTTATAGCCGTTCATAATGGAAGTAAGCAAATGAAGTTACGATGGTATAACCATGAATTAACGTGGGAAGAACAACGAAATATTGAACCACGAAAATGGGGAAATAATAACCTAACGATTATGGCCCCCGAATTTGCAGCAGTAGCTGGGTTAAAAGATAACCGAAACAGCCACAACCCATTAGCAAGTAATGTATATCTATTCAAATATGTCATTACAACTTACGACTTAGATGAAAAGTCATTTAATGACTTGTTACGCCGGTCTATGATTGAAACTGAACAACCCAATCAAGTATTTATGATTCCTTATGAAGGTGAACCTACTAAACGACAAGGTGATTATTCATACTTAACTGGATTTAGCAATGGCATACTATTAAAACGATTAGGTGTAGCACTTAACAAAATGGATGACTCATACTCGGCACCTATTGATATTGCAGCATTCAATTATGCTGGATTATTAATTCCATATTTAACATTGGAAGAATTAAACACACTAAACGATTATCTCGTACGCGCACAACGACGATTAACAAGTCTATCTAGTTACTACATGAAAGACGAATTAAGTAGAACAGAGTCTAATCGTTTACACATGTATTCACAAATGCTTGAAGAACAAAAAATGCAACTGTTACTAGCAAGCGAACAAACAATGACATACAGCCAATATCAGCAAGACCCAATTATCGCTCAACAAATTGATAATGGTGCACGGGTTAATATTGTCATTGATATGGAACCAGTAACAGATTGGTCTTAAGAAAGGTGATACAAAATGGATTTATCAATAATTAAAAATATATACCGAGATTTTTCATTAATGGCATTCTATCTAACTAACGATAATATGTATGCCATTGATATGACAAGTATTGAACCAACCGATGCACGAATGTTAAAATACATCGAAGACTTCACAGAAGAATACAATATTACTCTCGCTGAAGCGGATGGTGATACGAATCGGCATGTGATAGCCAAAACTAATTTGGTGAATGAGTACAATCAGTTCAAGTCTGACCTGTCCGAACTACAAATTCCTACTGACGAATTCGATTTGTATTTGAAAAAAGCCGTAATCGGAAAAAACATTCAAAAATATTTCACAATCAAAGAAACACTGAAGTATGCCTTAATACCAATTTTGCACTCTGGTGACCGAATTGACCGTGATTCGTACAATGATTACACTGAAAATACATCATCAACCGTAACAAAAAGTGATATTACCATATTGAATCATAGAAATCCGTTTGCCGATATTACAATCGAAAACCAAGAATTTTTATATCCAGATACTGATGGAAAATATCAAACATTACAGTTCAATGTTGGGTATACAATGAGCAAAATTGAAGATGAAAACTCAGCAGCAATAGTAATGCAACCAGATTTCAAAATCACTAAAAAATTAGATAGAAACACCGTTGAGAACACAATCACAATGGACGACACTATCACAACACCAATGCCAGATTCACAAGGCGATATGGAACTTCTATACATCTAATATGCAGTCAAAGACAGTCAACATTCTTTGGCTGTTTTAATACTGCACATAAGAATGGAGATAACAATAATGGCAAAAAAAATTAAATTTGAATTAGTAAACGATGACTTTGAGAAAGGCTTAATCAAATTAATCCATGCAAATAACGGCTCAACACAAGTCATAGGTAAAAACACAGATATCGCAAACAACACAAAGAAACAGACGTTAATTAGCGCCGAATGGTTTGATAATTTTGACCCTACAGAATTAAAAAATAACAATCATGATATCAATATCCTGTCGGTAGTTACCATTATGAAAGAATCATATGATGCTATCAATTATTTATACATCAATGAAAATGGTATTACAATATCTGACGTACCACTATCACCATATAATTTAATGAAACATGTTATTGATGACAAACCAATTATCGCATTTGTCAATAATGATAAATATGATGAATATTCAACATATTTAGATGCAGCTAAAAATATTGCTGTATTATACAAAAGATTTAGTATTTATAAACATATAATTGCATACAATGACGGTAAACCCGAATTAAACAATATCTTAGATATTTTATTCACCTTGAATGAAAAAGACCGAATTGATTCAATCACAGCATTTAAATATTCTAATGGTTTCGCAAACACCTTACAAGCCCTTGCTGACCGTATCTTAGAAAAAGCAGAAATTCAAGAAGGCCAAGAGTTGATGACCCAAGAGCAACAAGTTGAATCATTTATTGATTTCTCTAAACTTGTAGCCAATGAGAAAACCGAAATTGTAACAGATGAGATGTTAGACAATATGAAAGCATCTGCAAACTATCAAAGAATTGTATCTGAATTAGCTGAACATGGTTTTGGTCTATCAGAAACACAACAATTCAATGTATTACAATCAGCTGCATATTTAAGCCTGTTAGAATCAAGCAAAACAGTAATGTATAATTTATCTGATATGGGTGCAGGGAAAACATTGATGACTGTTGAATCCACATATTTAATGGATTTACAGACAGCAAAACAATTTTTAGAGCGTGAAAACATTCAAGAAACAATCGATAAAATGAATGCTATTTATTTGCCAAGTAAAAATTTAATTGCACCGAAACTATCGGTCAAATCATCATGGGTAGAAACATTTGAATTGTTTTATGATGTTGAAGTGGTTAACGATAATCAATACAAAATGTCATTTGAATATGACGGAACTATGTTCTACACATACTTAAATGTATCAGCATTTACAGTACGTTCAAATGCACTGACAGTTGATGCATCACTACCAGAACCAATTGCAAAACATGAAATTCTAATTATTGATGAAATCCATCAATTGGTTAAACGTAAAGTCACACGTAGTCGATTCTTTGCTCCAAACATTGTACCAAATGATTCATACCAAAGTTTTGTTTTATCTGGAACACTTTCAAATCTTACAACACTTGAATGGTTCAATTATGTTGCATTCATGGGCGTACCATACAATGATTACGAACTTGATAACCACTCACCTAAAACATTGGAATCTGACGTATCACGTATCAAACGAGCATTGAAAACTCAGATTAAAACTAGCGCTGAAAATCTAAGTATTGAGCAAAAACGTTACTTCGACCCAAGCACATTTGAATTACCACAGATGACAGTTCAAAAAGGTAAACATGCATCATTCAAAAATGACGTATTCAATTTTAAATATGCAAGTAAGATTTTAACACTTCATAATGAGAATCAAGAATTACAAGATGCCTTTATCAATGAGCACTACAAAATTGATTTTGATGACAACATCATCTCAACACCGAACTTCGAATTGTTCTACCAATTAGTAGGTTCATGCGCAATCACAGCGCAATCAACACAGATTGCAGAAGAACTATTTGGTGAACAAAAGACACAACACAATGCTGAAGTAATCAACACGCCATCTGCACTATCCGCAAATGATGTTCAATTATTACGTGTACTACACGATATCACAACTGATTACAACATTTATAAATCACAAGCAATTGCGACAGCGATTAATAATGCTATTTTGAATTTGAATGATGGACTTGCAAATAAGAATATTTATCAAATTATCAGTAAATATGCAGAATCAAACATGAGATTCTTCCAATATTTATCAACATTAGATTTAAACATCTTAGAAACACTACCCGCATCTGGTTTGATTAATGAGCCCGAATTAGAAGAAACACCTAAATTCAAAGTGTTACAAGATATTCTTGCCAGCGAGCCAGACGAAACACATCTAATCGTAGTTAATGATTACATTGCAATGACCAAATTAGCTAACGCATTGGGTATCGAAAGTCTAAAACGTTCAGACTTAAAAAACCCACTTGATTATCAAGATGTATTAGATGATATGTTTAACAAGCAATCAATTGTCATCGTACCACAAATGATGATTAAATCATCACTCGATTTAGTACAAGCCAACCGATTAATTCAATATCAATTGAACACTGAAATTTCAGATATCATTCAAACACAAAACCGTATTAATCGTATTGGTCAAACACGGGAAACAAAAGCATATTACATCGCTACTGATGTATTGCAAAAAAATATTATTGAATTGTTCTTAGAAACATACAAGAATATTCGTGTAGCCCACAAAGGTATTGTAGAATTATTTGTTGATATGAGTAGTCAAGTAAACGTTGTAAACGATTATATCTCTAAAGCTATGAACAATATTGTAATCGATGAATCAGAAACTGAAACACTTGAATTGATTGAAAATGAAGACGGAACCATGTCATTATTTGATACCTCAGAATACGAAACTGGTGAACCAGAAACATCTGAAGAGGTACAACACGATAATATCATTGAATTCCCACACTTCAATCCAAACCAAACAAGTTTATTCAGCCCATTAGAAACAGCTGCTACACATCAATTAACACCATATAGTTAATAGTTAGAGAGGTCCTTCCGTAAAGGGCCTCTTTATAGTATTAATTATCTGAAAGAGGTAATAACATGACAAAGACACTATTATTCGCGGGTGAACCTAACAGGGCACATATTGCGATGTTAAATCTGATAAGAAGCGGAAAAAAGCCGAATATCACTCTAAATATACCCGATTCAACACATTTGAGAACGTACATTGAGAATGTAGATTTAGATTCTCAAATCCATATAATCCCCAAAAATGGTGGTTCTACGCAACGTGTTGGGAATTAGTTGAGAATGTAGGTTTTTCTACGTTCTCAGGCCTACAGGCCCAAAACACGGCTTTTACGAACAATTTGAGAACGTGAGAATGTAGAAACGTCGAAAAACTCTAATATATTTTAACATTCATTTATTTTACTAATAATTTTTAATTCTACATTCTCAGAGTCTCAAAAAAACTACAAACCCCCAAATTTGGGGCTGTAGCCCTGAGAACGAACGAAAACCTACGTTCTCAGGCAACGAGCAAAATAATAGTGTTTCAGCCCCATATTTGGACGTTTACATTGTGTGAGAATGTAGAAATCATGAAAATTCTACGTTCTCAACCTACATTCTCAAAATACACGAAAGAAGTGATACGATATTGTTATCTAAAATATTAAATCCTGTTCCAAAAGAGATAAATGAGATGATAACATTATTCAATACAATACCGAATGAGGACCCAGATAAGCGTTCATATTATAATAATCTAATGACAATTATTGAATTAGAACTCGAGAAACAAAAAAACATGACGCCTAAGCATCATGTTTAAATCGTATAGTCACAAAAATCTTAAAACGAAAGAAGGGTTATCATGTTAAATATCATAGTGAACATAAGCATGCTTATTATTGCCTTTGGTATACTTATAAATGCATTTACGAACATGTTTGACAAATTCGAATAGAAAAACATGACACCTAAGCATCATGTTTAATCCGTTTAAATCCTGATTGTCGTTTTGTATCCAATTGATACCTCATAGATAAATCATCTGATGGGAGCATCATTTGTGTACTAATCAAATTAGCACGAATCATTTTTAAGTCCTCATCAGACATATTTGGTTTCATATTCTTTGGAACAAATTCCAGAATGTGTTGAGATACGTTTTTAAAGCGTTTTGAGAACGTTAATTGGCTCATGTTATCTTTCTTGTTCTGTTGTTTCAGCCACGCTCTAAACGCATCAAAAAGGGCATGTGTTGAAAACTCATCACCGGTGAATTCATCAAATTCATCTACGAACCACTCAAGAACAGAGTTACTTTCCATTTCGATAGATTCTTTAATCTCTCTACTTGGTTTAGGGTCCACCATTAATTGAACAGGCATTAATAATACCTTATGTGCAAGATATTCAAGAAATTCACGATTCTTAATATATACATTCTTTACTTTTTCATTATCATCATCATAATATGAATGTTTAAATTCAAGAACACGCATACGGTTTTTAGTACCACCATCCAAACCTTTGAAAACAGGTGTTGTATTCATTGATTGAATAATTAGTGGTGTTGCACAAACTGATAAATTAACAATTGATTTACGGTTAACTGTTACACTATCACCTGTAGCTAGATTCTTGATGTTCACACTTGATTTCGCAAATACATTATCATTTTCATTACCATAGATAAATGATTTGTTGTATACATTTTCAAGACCAAATGTTTGTTCCAATTGCTCGATATTAGCTGAACCACTGTTTTGTGGACCTACTAATTGACGAATCAATTCTGTTAACGTACCTTTACCGGTACGACCCTGTAGACTATAGAAATAAACGAATACACGCTTAGCTTTATTTGTTAACAATGCTAATTGTAGTATTTGATATATCGCTAGCTTACATTCTGAATCCCCATCAAATTGTTCATCTAAGAAACCATCAAATGTCCAACCATCAGGAAATACAGGACAAACCGCATTTGGATTCCAATTTACACTTGCTTTTGATAAGAAAATGAAATCAGGAGAGAATGGCAATAATTGTTGTGTTTTAACATTAAAAATACCATTACCCAGAACAGCTAAATGCTCTTCCCTATTAGGTGATGCAAAACCACAATTTTGAATAATACGAGAACGTGTTTCTTTACGACCTAATTCTTTCATTGATGGTTCAATAACGTTTGTCAATCTAAAAAGTTCAACATTACGTTCGGCATACGTACCCTCTTCTAAATCATATAACATGAGTGGTGTATTATCATCAAACACTTCACCAACCCGTTTGAAATACATAAGAGATAACAAAATATTGGACTCATCCGCTTCTGATACAGGTTTAATCACTAAACCCCTAGGACCAACTGTCATATTCATATGTCTAACAATTTCACCACAAATATGAAGACGAATTTCTAAATCTTGTTTGGTTGTGGGTTTAATACTTAATTGTTTCTCTAATTGTAATCTATACTCTAAAATCTCCTCTTCCGTTGGTACGTGATTTGGAAAATCTGGTATAGTAGCTAGCTGTTCAATACGTGTTTCCACTAATTGTTCAGCTGAAATAAGTGAATTTGTCATAGTCATAGCTTCCTATACTTTATTATTTTTGTTACGTGATGTAGATTTTTTATACTCCTGCTTAATTAATCGACGAATTAATGATGCCGCAGAACACTCTTGTTCGCTAGCAATAAAGTCGAGTTGTCGTTTCGTTTCCTCTGTTATAGAAAATACAAAACGAGAGTTAAATTTATCTGCCATATGAATAACCTTACCTTTAAATGTGATAACATAATGATATCACAACAGCCGATGAAATACAATACGGTGATAGATAGTATTGAACAATTTAAAAATTATGGTATACTATAAATGTGGATTAACTACGTCATAGTCATACCATACCAAACGCGCAATATCAATTTGATATTGTGCGTTTTATTATGTATGACATGAACACTAACCAAATATAACTAATAATGGTATACTTAAACCTATGAAAGACAATAAAATGAGAGAGTGATAATTATGGATGAAAAATTTACAATTATGCTACCGATGTATGGCTTTATGGGAGAAGACGGAGACTATGTTGGATATGACATGGCAGACGCAGCATTATTTACAGATACAATTGCAAAAACACATGGTATAGATATAAATGATACAAATGATAAAAGTCAATATGTTATTAGCAGATTCACAGACGAACAAGTAAATGACATGGTATTCGAATTACCAATTGCCCGAATAGGTAAAGAACTACAATTAGATTTAAGCGAATTGGATTCATATGAATTATAAAAATCAATCAAGAAAACACCATATTTATAAATATGGTGTTTTCTTTTTCTAATTTAAAGTCGCGCCACACACTCACTCATAAATAGAAAGGAGAACATAATACAAACAGGACTTGAATAATCATGTAAACCACTTATTTTTCCTAACGGAAAAATAAATATTAGGGGCAAAATGCCCCTAA
>DWNI01000029.1:0-24721 GCA_018250175.1 Alychna victa
AGATGACAGTCGTTAAGCCATGTCAGAGGCCTTCGGGCGGCATAAAAACTTCCGACACTTGGGTTGGCCACTAACCCTTCCACCAACTGGAGCAGCGTACTGGAGTATGGTCTAATCCTCCTCGGTTATGAGGAGAGACCCGTGCACAGTAGTGGGCCATTAATGGGTTGAGGCCAATCGGAAAAATAAGGTCCAGGATGATAATTTAAATTGAACACTAATATTCTTAATTACACATCTTTAATGACGGGATACGTTTAGGCGTGTATTGCTGTCTCATTTAAGAAGATCATTAGACTGCTTAAGTTTCATTCAATGTTATGGGAATATCAAACGAGCTGGCAGTGCCACCATCCCCTGTCGTCCCTGAACATCACTGGCAAACCTCGAATAGAACTTGGGGGACTGTTAGTCGGTTAGCAGGTCCTGTTAGTGCAAGGTGTTAATGAGAATATTAGTGAACTAAAATTCACGCTTTACGGTCCCATTCTATGTTGAGGTAGTGCCACTAATCAATAAATGATCAATTGCTTAATGTATTAATTAATCATTAATCAATTAATTAAAATAAATTTAGATCAATGTCAAAAAAAAATGAGTTACCGTTGTTACTGAACTCATTAATGAAGTGTTATTTGATTCATTTCTTAACAATAATTATGAAATTTTCTTTGTATGTTGATATGTCTGTTTGTTGGTGTGTTTCTTACCGTCAATCTCAGAAATGACTTAATCGATTTGAATGTGGTTTTCGGTGATGTATTGTAGTGAACTTGGGGGTAATATTTAGTAAATATTTTATTTCAATCAATTACAAATAAAAGTAATTATTATGCCATCTATACTAATATTATATATATTTATATATGTATATTAATATTATAATAATATTATCTATACTAAAGAAAGTTTTTTTTTGTTTGTCTGTTTGTTTGTATCGAATAGGCTCCAAAACTACTGAGCCGATTTTAACCATTTTTTCACTAATAGAAAGCCACATTATCAGGAAGTAGGACACATTTTATCCCGGAAAACTGTTTTGTTTACAGGCTAGCAGGTAAAAGTTTAACTATTGCAACAAATTAATGTTTCAAATTTATAGATAGAAATGTTTTTGTTGTTTTCTTAGGCGAAGCTTTACCGAAGCGAAGCGAGAACGGGCCACTAGTTTGAAATAATCCCATCAACAGTCGGTATTGTAATGTAAGAAGCATAAAAACAAAAGAATTTAAAATATATTTGTTACTTTTTCAGAGTACGTCAAAACATTTGCGTAGGTATTTAAATTGATTCTCATTAGTCATATGAGGTTTCTTAAGTATGATTCGTTTTTGAAATGACATAGTTTGCTAGCCTTTGCTTCGCTTTGTCTCCGTTAGGTATGCATGCTTAGCCACTTCTGATTCCTTTATCGGTATTCTTATTTGCATAAACGTAGTCTACGGATCATGTAAACATATTTTTATCCGACGAGCGAAGTATTTGTATCTATTCTGTATTCTATGGTACAGGATGTTTAATGTTCCAGCAATCTATAGATAAATGAGTATAGTTGTGGTGTTACTTGGTGTATTTGAATGCTTTAATTGTTTAGTATGAATTCGCCATTTAATAATTATTGTTACAATGGCTGTTATTTTCATATGTTGTTAAGATATGGTTTGGTTCCTAAGTCTTACATTTGGTTTATTTCTAATTAAATATGGGGTAGTATAACCATCTACTTTTGCCATACCGTATAGATATTCAAATATTTCATCATCAAGTGTGTCATTTTCAGATAAATTGATAGTGTCTTTTAATTTACCATTATCATATAGATAAAAAGGTTTGTCTTTTTTGTTGATGTATTTGACAAGTATCATATCCGTTCTAGGGTTGCGATGTATTTCGATGGGTTGATATGGCCCAAATTGTATACTGTTGATTACGAGACTTTTTGATATTAATTTGTTCTTGCCTTTTTCAACTACCTCTTGTGATAAATATACAGGCCCATTCAATTCGGATTGTTCTATCATATGAGTTCTCCTTTCGTTGATTAGTTTCTTTCAGTTTACAATATAATTACCTTATAAACTGAAAGAAACCAACCAATAAATTGGTTGATTTCATTGGTCATCTTCCGGAATAGATGTTATTGATTTTAATTTGGTTTACCAAACGCCGCCGTCATTGACTTCATCAGTGGCTACGTCTGCAGTGCCAGTTCCCGCTTCAGCACCCCACACTTTGCTTTTACCAGCACGTACGAACAACTCGTCAGGAGTCATAGTGGTGCTTAGTGCTACTTTGTAGTATGGTCCATATTGGCTTTCGCCTTTTGTGATTTCAACATCAGCAAGTGCACCTGATTTGATGTAGTAACCCGGTTTTCCTTCTGTTGCTGGGAATTCTTTATCATCATAGATAGTATATGTTCCGTCTGGTGTTACGATGTTTGCGAATTCACCATTCATGTTGATTGCTACGCTGAATTTAGCGCCAGCGATTGAACCTAATTTAGCTACTACAGCTGCTTTTGTTTCTGCAGTTGGTGTTGCCATTGTTGTTCCTGATGGTGCTAATGATGAAAATGGTGCGTTTTCGTCAACTCTGTATGAAAAATATTTAAATACTGATTTACCAGCTAATTCTGGATTCTTTGATTGTGATACTTTCACTGCGAATAATTCATCAGGGATTGTGTTTAAATCCTCTACTGCGATAAATAATCGGCGTGATGGTTGTCCATTCATTCCTGCTTGTTGGAATACTGAAATTGGTGCGTTTTTAAATGTAATCGGTTCTGTCATAGTTTTTTTACCTACTTTTCGTTATATTTTTTTGGTGGCTACAATTGTTTTTACGCTAATGAGAACCATTCATATCGCAACCCTCACGTTCCGGTACGTTCAGGTAATTTTCTACTTCATTAGTATATCACATCTGTAAGACTAATGCAACTACTTTGATGAATCTTTTTGTTTGTTTTGTTGTTATCTCAACTACAATAAGTATATCATAACTGATAGAC
Organism: Alychna victa; assembly: GCA_018250175.1. Taxonomy (NCBI): domain Eukaryota; kingdom Metazoa; phylum Arthropoda; class Insecta; order Lepidoptera; family Hesperiidae; genus Alychna; species Alychna victa. The sequence goes on from DWNI01000029.1 coordinate 3,017, forward strand.
TATTGCAACCCCTTATTTGAGGTCTGTTTGTTTTTTTGTGTTTCTTAACTATAATAAGTATATCATAACTGATAGACTATTACAACCCCTTAGTTGAGGTTTATTTTGTTTTTGTTGCATTTCTTAACTGTAATAAGTATATCATAACTGATAGGCTATCACAACCCCTTAAACTGATTTTGTGTCCATGTGTGGTCACATGTCAGATTGCAAGGTCAAATTTCAATTGTGGTTTAATTGGTGAATAGTTTGTCATTTCGAAATCTTCTGGTTTTATTCTGAAGAAATCTGTTTTGTCAGGAACATTCAACAATAATTTTGGTTTATATTCTGGATTTTCAAGTTGCTGCCTTGATAATAATATTTCAGCTTGTTCAAATTGATTGTTATATATATGGAGATTTTGAATGAAATAATTAAATTCTCCTACTTTCCAACCAAAGTGCTTGGCAATCATCATTTGTAGTGCCACATATTGCATGGCATTGATATGATGGGCTACAAGCATGTCATTAGACCGTTGTGTTAATGTCGCATCTAGGAACATACCGTCGTCAGTCTCGCGAACATCGAACATAGTCATAAATGCGCATGGCAACAGGCCATCTGTTTCATCGAAATCGTCATATTGCCATAAATTGATAATATTACGTCTGTTCCATGGGTTTTTATCCAAACCATCTAACAATCGTTCGATAATGCGATGTTTTGCAACGGTTGCACCATATCGTAATCCAATATTATCAGTTCCGGGTAATCGCCATTGGTCCCAGTATTTTACACCATATTTTTCTTCAAGAACATCAATGTTACTGGTTTGGTCTTGATATATCCACATCAATTCTTTAATTGCTGATTTGATTGGAATAGGTCTTAGTGTGGTGATTGGGAATTCATCATTTGACAAATCATATTTATCAAATATGCCAGTGATGTATTTGCTGTTGGCTGTTTCACCATTAGCATATTTGGGTCTAGCATTCTTTGACCATACACCATTTTTCATAATGTTTTCAATGTTGCGTGCGAATATCATATCACTTTTTAACATTTGGAGTCTCCTTTAACGTTATTCAACATCTTATATTGTATCATAATAATCATTAATTTCAATAGTTATACCAAAATAAAACGGGACATATGTCCCGTTATTATGACTCTTCTAATACATTTTGCCATACTTCAGCAAATTCGGATATCATTGTGACATAACTTTCCATATCTAATTGTTTATAGATACTATCAACTTCTTCTTCCGACAAATTCAACAAGCTATTATTGTTAATATAAACATGTGAAGTTTCTGGTAGATGACTGATTTTGGTTTGTCCAATGATGTATACTGATTCGCCGTCATACGTACGCTTCTTAGCGCCTTGTTTTGTTGTTTCTACTCGATGTTCTAAATATTCTTCAACCGTAATTGCACGCTCGAAAAATCCGTTATATGCACCAATATTAGTCAAGTGACGTATTGTATCTGGGTCACCCAATTTAGTATCTGGGAATAATTTAGATGCGTATGTTTCTAGTGTTTCTGATGGTTTAACTTTTCTGGTAGTGTATTTTTCTAATGTGTGACCTTGTGTGGTCATCCATGTTCTTAGAGTTCCCGGATAAATATTATTTTCATCATCAATCATAATAGAACCTGATGTTGAACGCATAACCCATGAGGCCATGTATACAAATGTACGTTTTGCAGCGTCTGGATAATGTTTGAATTCATCTAAGATGGTTGGATTGTCATGATAATCATCTAGTGCTTTTCGTATCAATTCAGTCTTTACTTCACCATCAAGTACATTTTCGTTTTGTAAATATGCAGTCATTACTTTATCAACAATGGCCGGATGTGCAAGCCGATTATCCACTCGAGCACCTTGCCATGACGTTAATGTACCGCCACGTGCGGATACAACTTTACCATCTTCCATTTCCATACGATTATTAGCATCTTTAGATACCAAATAAACAGGTTCTGGGTCAATTTGTACGTATAATTGTTCTAACTCATTATTTACAATTTCTTTGTTCTTTTCGATTTCGATGTCAAATACATAAATACCATCAGTATTTGAACTAGGTACTGATGCACCTTCTAACGCTAATGCCATTCCGATTCTAAATGTGAATAGCTGTCCAATTATTCTCATAGCCATTGCTTTATTATTAGCACGTAAATTTGTATCAAAACTACCATCTAATACACCGGATGCAGAGTTCAATACTAGTTTGTAACCTTCTTGTTCGATATTAACTAATTCCCATTCAATCGTACCAAATTTCAAGGTCTTAAGTTTACCTTTAATGGCGATACGGTGATTGTAGACTTCTTCATACGGGTCATTACCATTACCATCATAGAATGCACCTAAGTTGATGAGCAACATCGGGTAATATCCTGCGAAATCCTGATGGACTGATTCGCCTGTACTGGTATACTTGTATCGTCCTAGCAATTCTTCCTTTTGTTTGGATTTGTTGTACATAAACGGTGAAAACTCTTCAGGGTCGATAATATCATCGATTTGTTCAGTATTATGAAACATGTATGGTATTTCATGAGCTAAATGTATTGGATAGTTACGAAATGGATTACGTGATTGTATCTTTATCAGATTCAATAATCTACTTGGTACTTCTTTTTTTGGTATCATGGATATTTTACCATACGTATCTTTTAAGTATCGAATCTTTTTGCGGTCACGTTCCAGTTGTTTTGTGTTTACTTCTGCACCATGTATACCACCAATTGAGAAGTTTACATATGTGCCTGAATCATTTCCATACTCATCGATGAATGGTAAATATGTTCCAAATTCATCAAATAGTTCTTTACGTTTTTCTTTGCTTTCTGCAGGTATTCCATATTGCATTGCATGGGCTGATGACTCATTCCAATTTTTACCTCGGATTGCATCATAATATGCATATACAGATAAGAATTTAGCATAATGGGCTAATGCTGCTTCTGGATTATTCTTTGCAATTCGTTTAAATACGTATTCATCATACCATTTTTTAGTATCTTCTAATACATCAGTAACAGGAACACCTAATCGTTTTGCAACGTGTGGTGCTGGGTACATGTATGATACTGTAGGTGTATCTGTGATTGGTCCATCAGGTGCTACAATGTATTCCACGAATTTAGCGGATGTACTATTAACAGTCAATCCGTTTTGTGATAATTTTGGATATCGTTGTAACAATGAATGACGAATTTTAAAGGTCGTTTCCATAACACCCGGGAATGTGACATCACGTAATTCTGTAATATCATTAATATTGTATAACACATCATCATAGATGCTTTTGGATACTCCTGATTTGTTGGATTCTGATTCAATAATTGAACCACCCTTAATACCAACAAGTGTCTTAAGTCCTACTGTAGGTCGTCCTTTTTCAATCATCTTTTCATTTAAGAATGCACAATCGACTTGATTTGCATATTGTTGATATTGTCGTGTATCAACAAATCGGGCTGTTTTATTAACAAGCGAATCTGAATATTCACGAATTGATGTTGCTGTTGTTTGTAATCTATTTGCTAACGAAGCATTGATTACATGGTCACACATAGGGACATCATAGTTTAATGTGTTGTAACCAAAATACCAATTCTCTTTAGGTAATACTTCTTTATCTTCCTCACCCAGAAAATCAGCAAGTAATGATGTTGTAGCAGTCTTTGGAATTCGACGTTCAAAGTGCCATTTAAAACGAGATATATCTTTGGATAAATCATACAACGTATACTCAAATCCTGAATCTTTACATGCGCGTTCGACTTCGGCTGCATCTTCATCATTATTTACTCGATAGAACATTTCTAAATGATTATTGTCATCTAACATGCCACAGCAAAATAAATTGATGTATGATTCAATATCCCAGAATATTCGTTTTACTGTTTCTTGTTCGACTTCTTTTACCTCTGGTTTATCTAATACAGCTGTTGTCATTTAGTCACCCTTTCATTCATTGAAATAATGACATTGCGTGGGTCTGTTTCAATATCAAAGTAGATGATTTTTTCAACTTTTGAATTGCGTTTTTTGCGTGCGTTGTTTTTCTTTCGTTTTAGCTTGTTCATATGCTACCTCCAGTATGAGTCATTATTTATTCATAGACTTGATTGAAACTTCGTTGTGTGATTGGATAGTATTCATTATTAATACCTTTAATTAAATATTCTCCAACGTGTAATTTCTCTACACCTTCTAATGTTGATATTAGTGCATAGTTGTTATTTTTAATGTTTTCGATAGACTTGATATTCGTGTCTTGATTAGTTAGCTCGTTATGATTCATAAATTGGAATAATTCAACAATTGTTTTAGTTTTTGTATCGTCTAATTTGAAATATTCAATTGTGATTGATTTTTTATTGTATATATTTGCTATTATGTGGTCGTATGTGTGATTGAATATGTTTCGTTCAACCACCCAAAATTCGTTATCTGTATTTATTTCCCAAATTAACCAATTGTTTATTTCTAACAATATATCGCCTCGTGGTTTATGAATTGTAATCGAGGTTGCTAACATGTCAAATGTGATTTCTTGTGTTGTGTTTTGTTTTAGAATTTTCAGTATCGACTCGACATTCTGTTTCGTATATTGTAATGCCCATACGGCAATTGGTCTCTTTGTTGCACGGCCTATCATATATCACCTAATACAGTATCAGTCATTAAGTCTCGCATATCCAATTGCGATTTTGCATAATTGAATAATTGACCTAGTGACATAGTTCTTAGTTTTTCGGTGGTACTTTGTGTTCCTGTTTCTTTAACTTGTTCAAGCATTAAATGATTGATTGTGTCAAATAATGGTTCTTGTTGCAATACAACATTGGCCACTTTCTCTCTGTCAAGTGGATTTTGAGGTGAATAAACATTTCCGTCATTTGGGTATGGTTCTGCAATATCATATGATGTTGCGATTTCATTGATGTTGTTGAATAATTGAATACATGCGTTATGTGCACGTGTTCGGTTACGGTCTAATGTTTCCCACATGGCATGTTTGTCGGCAGGTGTTCCATCACTGTTGTTTAATTCATCTAATCGAGATGTGAAATTTGTATTTTGATTTACATATTCGGGTATACTGTTAAATTGTTCTTGTAAGTCTGAAAACTTTTGACTATCAGCATCCTTAATTGTTGTGGTTATTACATCTAATACATTTCTAAATGCTCGAACATCAAATCCTTTTAGTGATTCTTGATATTTTCGATAATTCGCTTCAAGATGTGCAACATCATCGGTCATAATGCTAGGTATCACAATGTCATCATATAATGCATCTTGACGTTTGATGTTTTCTTGCATTTGTGCTTTTGCTAATCCATACCAATCTGACATATTTGTTCACCTTTCTATTGTTTAATCTTTAATTGTAGTGCTCTACTAACAATACTAAAATTTTTAATTAATACTGGATAATGCAAATCCGTAAATAAGTCTTTTCCTAATTGCTCATTGATTTGCTGAGCTAATTGTACCACTTCATATTTGTCCATGGGTTCTAATTGATATGATGCCTCAATAATCGGATTGAGAATTGAGACATTCGTATCAATTGTTGTGTTTAAAATCTGTTCATCCATTTATATCACCGATTCTCTATGGCTAGTTCATATGCAATGTAACATGCAAAATCACCTTGTAGCTTACGTGATTCGCCATAAGTGTCCCTTCCAATTGTATTTCGCCAATCATTATTACCACCAGATTGCTCAATTACTTTCTCAAGCATATTTAATGCGATAATAACAGCATTGTGTCTTGCTGTACGATTAGGGTCTTCTGGTTGTAGCGCTTCTAGTGCTCTTGTGTGCGCATATGTAATGCTGGCAATGTTTAATTCTTTTGTGAACTCAATTTTATCATTGTGTGATAATTTATTGATTTGCTCATTTAGTTCGCTATATGTTTTTTGTGCTTCATTATATTTTAACATGTCTACCTCCGTTATTCGATTACATTAATATTTAAATTGTATTGTATTGGTGTGTTAATATTATATATCCTAATTGTTTCAATCAATTCATGTAGTGGTCTCTTATCATCCATTAAATATTGTAATCGTCGTTCCAATCCGGAGTAACTTCGTTCATCTTTTAATAATATTGCATTAACTGCTAACGGATTTGATTCAAATACTACCTTTATAGTTCTATTATTGATGTTTACATCTATCATCATAATTAGTAAATCGGATATAAATAAGTCTAATCTCATATGTTCTCCCGTCTAACTATATCCTATAAGGTGGATGATTACATCCACCATGTTTTATTTACCAACCCTTATCGATATTCATTGTTTGAATATCTCCCATTTCATCAATGAATTGGGATGGGTTTAATTCTGTATCACCGAATGTGATTCGATGTGTTGATTCACATAACCATAAACTATCTTTTGCTCTGGTGATTGCAACATACATTAATCTACGTTCTGATTCCATGTCATCATTGTCATAGATTTTTGTTCCCGGGAAGTTTTCTTGTTCCATTCCCAATACGAATACATATTGCCATTCAAGACCTTTGGCACCATGAATAGTTGCAATAGTAACACCTTGCTTGTCTTCTTGTCGGATACTACTTGTCATTTCAAATGTAAACGCGTTGGCAATATCAAATAGCGTATAATTGGCGTGATGTTTATCATACTCTGTTTCAAAGTCATCAACCATACCTTTTAATATGTCCATGTTTCGAATATGAGTTTCATTGTTCTTCAAACCTTTAACCCATGTTCTATATCCAGTTTTATCCAATAAGAATTGAATCATTTTTGCTAATGTCATGTGTTGATTATCGGGGTCAATTAATGATGTGTAGACATCAACAAACGACTGCACTTTCTTCAACATACCCGGTGTCAATGTATCAATATGGTCTGACATTAGATATTCAACTACTGACATTGTTTGCTCAGCTGCTTTATCTTGAAGTGTTTGTATTGCTTTCGGACCTAAACCTCTTGCAGGTCTATCAAGAATAGCCATAAATGCATAAATATCTTTAGGGTTAGTAAAGATTTTGACGAAGTTTAATGTATCTCTCATCACATCTGATTTCATAAAATCAGCAAATCTAGTTGTGTCATTAACTGCGATTTTCTCTTTTTGAAGTGCTAAATTGATGGATGCAATTGACATACGCGAACGTACTAATATTGCGATTTCAGATGGATTTATACCTTTTTTGGTCAGCATCTTAATTCGTTTGATAATATGTTCTGATTCCATCTTATCATATTTAGCCTTTGTTAATAATATACCCGAGAAATCTTGGTCTAATTCGCGATTGGCCCGTAGCGGTTTACGAATATCGCGTCCAGTATCATTATTATCGATGACTCTATTAGCAACATCAAGAATTGGTTGGAAACTTCGATAGTTTAATGTTAAATTGATTACTGTTGCTTCTTTTGCGTGCTCGTCAATTAACGAAGCTTTACCACCACGGAATTCATAAATTGCTTGGTCAATATCACCTACGATAGTAAGATGTTCTCCACCAACAGCACGTACGAAAGCATCTTGTAATAAGTTAGTATCTTGGTATTCGTCCACAATCATATGAGATATGCTCTCAGCGAACGGTTTCATCAAACCAGCTCTTGACATTAGATATCCAATGAATAAGATGTGGTCATAATTAACAGTGTTTGTTTCACGGCCTAACGATAAAGAATCTTTAAATACTTTGTGATAGTATGGTAGAATTTCATCTAATACTTCTTTCGTGTAACCTAACATTTTACATAATCGCTGTTTTGTTTCTGCACCAAAATCAGCCGACATTAGTTCTTCTGGGTATGAGGTATTCACGATGGTGGATACAGCCCCAGCGAATTTATTGTAATCCCGTTTGAGTAATTTTGTGTGCTTCGGGTCAAAGGGTGCTTCTTCAGGCCCTAAGAAAACATGTTTGAATGTATCATGATATTCTTCGTTATTCTCAATGATTGACCGATACATAACATTAGTGGAGTTTTCATCGATAATAGAGAACGATGGTTGCAATCCAATTGCAACGGCATTTTCGCGAATTAATTGTCCAATCACCGAGTGAAATGTTCCAACTGTGATGCGTCGCATGTCGTTTTCATTTAGCATGCGCAATAATCTTGAACGCATGTCATTTGCAGCCATTCGAGTGAATGTGATTAATACAACTTTTCCAGACTTGTATTCTTTTAAGATTCTTTGTGTTCTCGCAAGAATGGTGGTTGTTTTACCTGTTCCTGCTCCGGCGACACCTACAACTTTGGTGTCTAATGGCGCGTCAATTAATGACTGTTGTTCGATATTATATTTAGTTGCCATTTGGTACATCCTTTCTTCGTAACTTCTATTTTACCATGTATTTATTTTTAATACCACCTGATATGGCATTAAAAATAAAATGAAATAGCGACTAGCGCTATTTCATATATTTACGAATTGTTGGTGCTGATAGCTTAATACCTGCAATGCTTAATAAGTCTTCAATATCTTTAGCTTTCAAGTATGTGCTTAGATTTTTAATGAATACTTTAACATCTTCAGGTACATTTACACCTGTAGAACCTTTGAATCCGTTAATGCCATTTGGTAATACAATTTCAAGGCCTTTATATGTGACAGTTTTTAATTTTTGTTCAGGTTTGATTTCTGTCGGTTCGATTTGAACAGCTTCAACAAGCTTTGGTGCAGCAATAATTTCTTCTTGTTTGGATTCAATTACTTTTTGCAGTTCTCTTGCTGTTCGTTCCAAATCTTTTCGTAAGGCTTTATTTTGTTGATAGAATGCATTTATTTTGCTATTCAATTGCTTGTTATCAGTAATCAAGGTCAATAGTTTTGTTTTATCCCAAATGATAATTGTTTCAGTGTCGATTTCGACAAATCCAAAATCATCATCTTTATTAATGTTAGGATATGTTTTGATTTTAAAAACGCTATCAAGTAATGCTGTATTTGATGCTTGATAATCTTCAAAATATGCATATGTTTTACTTGTATATTGTTGATGCTCATTTTGTTCATTTTTAATATCGGCAATGAAATTATCAACTAGTCGTTCTAATGTTGTTTTAGATGAGTCTTGATAATGAACGTTCATTAGAGGAATACCATTTGTTAATGCGAATTTCAAGCGTCTTGAATCATTTAGCATTAATCGAGAATATGCTTCAACATTCGTTGCAACATAATGTTGTTCACCATTATATTCGATAATACCTAATCGTCCATTTACATTGATGGCGAAGTCACATGGTAGACAGTCATTTTCAGTACCATATTCACTGGTTAAACCTTCAAATGTAGCTTCATGTTCGTATGGAATATTCAATGCGTCTAATCGGTCGGCAATTACTTGTTCACCACGTGAATACACACTTTTATTGGCTTGCTTTTTACCAACATCTCCCATTACATATGGTATGTCGGGATACTTACTTGATACATCATTAACTTGTGTCATGTCAGTCGCCTTTCTTTGAATAATATTGCGAACATCTGCAGGTGGTAATGTTTCCATTGGTCCTGTATACGTTTGTCCGGTATTACCATTGACTTTTGGTGTCGTTTTTCCATTTTCTTTTAGTTTTTCTCGGTATTTACGTAATGCTTTTATCATTTGCGCATTATAACTATTTTTAGTTAATCGAATACCGTGCTGACCAATAACACTTTGCAATTCTAATTTGATTTTTGAATCTTGTTGACCAACGGGTATTTGTGTATCTACATATTTACTTGCCACTTGGTCTAAACATTCATAAAATACTCGTACTTGGTCTGGTGTTAATGCCTTGAAATCTTTTGTTCCTACTGATTTTGAATATAATGATTTCATTTTCTACCTCCTCCGTGCTAATTGGCACTATAAAGTCCATCAAAGGATGATGGACTCTAACTACTAATTACCACAAAGCTTTAAATGCTTCTTCAGCTTTGGCTTTTACTTGGCTTTCCATTAATTCTGTAGCTTGCGCTTGAATTTCAGCCAATGTATCTGGTTCTAACAATGCTACCAATTTAGGGTTCAAATCAATTTCGACAATTAATTTTTCACCAACAGGTTTTGTAGCTTTCTTAGGTGCGCGTTTACGTGCTGCTGGTTTTGCCTTAGCTTCTGCCTCTGCTTGTGCCTTAGCTTCTGCCTCTGATTGTGCCTTAGCTTCTGCCTCTGCTTTTGCGTTAGCTTCTGCCTCTGCTTTAGCTTTAGCGTCTGCCTCTGCTTTTGCTTTTGCTTTAGCTTCTGCCTCTGCTTTTGCCTTAGCGTCTGAATCTGCTTTTGCCTTAGCTTCTGCCTCTGCTTTTGCTTTAGCTTCTGCTGCCGCCTTAACATCCGCTTCTGATGTGTCAGCTGTAGCTGCTGTTTCAGTTGTTTCTACGAATGGGTTAGTTGCTTCGCCACCAAACACATCTGCGTCTACTTTGTATTCATCTGTTGTGTCTACTGGTTTAGTTTCAGCTGGTTTATTTTCTGTTGCTGTTGGGTTTTCACCTTTTACTCCAACTGATGCTACAAGTGCGTCGTAGTCCATATCAAATACATTTGCCATAATTAATTACCTCTTTCTTATTGTGGGTTTATTTTTATATTCAATCTAGCATGGCTAGTTGATTATCGTGATTGATAGACATCCATGATTAGTTTTACACGTTGTAATTTAACACTATCATCGATGCTGTTGTCGGCTAATATTCCAGATAGTTCGCCAACTGTTTGTGCGTCAGTTTTGACGCGTTCAGTAAGTACCATTCGTTGTAGAATTGGTTGGTCTTCCATTATTTTAATTTGGATATTCTCCAATGCGTGTACATCACCAGATTCCAAGTAACTTGTAATAGTTCTCAATGACTGTGCTGATGCTGGTAATGACATTAACACAGGGTATTGTGTGAATACATTATCCACTGCTTGGATTGACATTGTGATAACTGATTTTACAGGTTCCCAATTCGTGATTTCTTTATTTGCTGCACCAGAATTCAACTTTGGAAAACGTGTTGCTAAACTATTCGATACGAATCCAGCAATTGCGCTATGTTTTACATGTGTTGATTCGTCCAATGCCTCACGTACTAATGATTGAAATCGTGATAACTTTTGATTTAATCGGTTATTGATTTCAGTTTGTTGCTGTGTTCGTTTGTTTCCCACATATGTTTCAATTGTTGAGTAACCGAGTCTATTTAATTCTTGGTCCAATAATTTTTTATATGTGTCAGCTTGAGCTGTAATCTCTTTTCGATACTTGCCAGCATACTCACGTACTTGTCGTGCCAATGTTTGCACATTCTTAACATCTTCGGGTGTTAAGTCGGTTCCATTATCGATTAATGTTGTTAATCGGGTGATTTCAGACTGTAATTGTTGCCACATAGTGTCAGACACTTCATATTCTGTACTATTGATGACGGGTAGTAGTTCTACCATTATTATACCTCCCTTGGTTTTAAAATCATAGATTGGTTGGGTTGGGGAAACCCCAATTTTAGTGGGACGTATGTCCCACTAATTTTAAATGAGGTGTTTGCGTTTTAGGTCTGTTGACTGAAAATAATGCGTCATATGCATCATACGATTCAGAATATGCAATAATTGGTATCTCATATTTTTTATTACGATTTGTGGTATCTAATACTTTAATCATACCTTCATTATGAATATCAATTATTTCATACTCTCGCACTTCACATTTTTCACGTTTATGTTGCCATTGTGTCTCTGGATATTCAAGCTTGTCTGAGTGTAGTGATTTTGATTTTGTTGCATTTGGTATATATAAAGCATTAAAAGTGTCACCAACTTGTAAATCAGTAATTCTATCGATTTCATCGTCGTCCATAGTCCAATAGTATTTGACAATTGAACCTCGTCTTAGCTCTGGATAAAATATCTTTTCAGATTCACTCAACTCTTCAATAGAATGACGGCTAACACCATAAAAACAATCTTTGTTATCACATGTTAGATTATAAAATGATTTTATTCGGATGTGTCCAGTATTACAATATGGACATGGTTTGTTAGCTATATTTTTGAATTTGGATTCCAAATTATCATCGTCTTCTTGATAGGCTCGTGAATATGATGCATAGAATTCCACCATATTCAAAGCCTTTGTATAGAAATATTCTAATGAGTGTGCTAATTCACTTGATATATCTGTTTGAATGTCGTTATACCGGTTCAAGTCTTCGATATTTTTAATTTTAGTGTTATTACATAAGTTCATATAGTATTTTAACATTGCAATATATTTTCTAGTATGGACCATCGATTCTTGTTGTTCTTTTTCTGTTAGTTTTTGTTCGTACTTAACACTCCCATAATAAACGAATGAGTCACATACAAAATCACTAAAGGTATCTTCTGGTAATGATATCTCAGGGTTTCGATTAGGTAATCTTTCGTTATATGTGGTTGGTAATATTTGATATAATCGTTTCACATATTTATCACTGTGGTATCCATCTTCCAATGCATTGGCTAATAATGAACTGTAAAATGATTTGTCCGAATATTTACCAACATGTTTACACATATATGTGATAGCTGCGTAGTTACTTATCATATTCAAGGTTAGTTCTTCATTCTCATCGACTTTGATTCTCATATCATCGTATAATGTGCTGGTTACGTCTTCAAGTAATTTTATATACGCAGTTGTTATAATTATGCGTTGCATATTTAATGTCACGTTTTCGCCTCCAATTTTTCGGTATAAGTATACTCAAAATCACGATTTGCAAAATCAATCGTAGATAATTGTTCAAAATAGTCGTCTTCGTCTTGCGACTCTGATTTCTCATATAACTTCTCAACGATATAGTTATAGTTACTATTTTTACTATATAAGTTTTCAATATCTGAGATTGTACAATTATGACCAGTAACATCAATGACAGTGTGTATTGGTTCCATATCAGACAGGTCTTTCGGTAGCATCTTGGCTGTTGCAATGCGTGGTGGGGTTTTTCCAATTTGATATATCAGCTCATCTGCGATAATTTCAATTACACGTTCTACGGTTAATGGCTGGTTATTAGTTAAACCGTATTTCTCAATGATTTTAATATCATCTTCTGCTATTTCTTGTAATTCAATATCAATGGTTCCCAAATCTAATGCTTCATTCGTTCCAAAATATACTTCTCGTTTACTGTCGACTAATACTCGCATGCCCAATACATTCTTCTCTTGTTCATCAATGATTGCATGTGAGCTTATATCAAATTCGTCTGCGTAGTTACCTGATACTTCTGCCACATAATGTTTCAATTATATCCCTCCGTTTGTAATATCAAATGTTTCTGGATTAATTACTATTAATGGTCGATTGCCTAATCGTTTCACATCATTTACTGCATTTTGAGTTCCGCCTTTTGTTCCGTCGTATACAGCGATTACTACGTTAGCATGTTCCATCATACCCTTATTCCGTTTGTCCAGTGCTTTGATTGCTCTGTATTTTGATTCTTGCTCAGTGTGCGTTTCTTTGTATTGACTAAATTCCGAATCATATACCGATGACAGGTCTGCATTAGCAATTTGATATTGCCAATAATCTTTATCGGATTGTTTGAACCAAACATCTGATTGAGTCATCATTGGTATTTCAGCATGGAATTTAACTCTTTCAGGATATTTGTTTTTCATTGCAAAGATTGCTTTTGACCAGATTGTATCGGCACCCAGAGCTAACCCTGAGTGTCCAACTACAATTTGGTTTTTAACTAACGCTTTTTCAATGATTACTTCTAATATGTGTTGTAATTCTTTATATTTAGGGTGATTTAAATTGTAGCCATATAATTTATTTGGTCTATGACCTGTTAATGCTATATGTGTTATTTCATTCATTTTTGCACCCTCCAGTTTATTTCCATTCGCTTGGTCGTTCGTAAAACATACTACTTCTATGAACTTCGTAATATTGTCCACCTTTACGCAAATGTGTACCAACAAATAATCGTGCTTGTTGCTTACTTAAATGTCGCATGTTTTGAACAGCTCTGAATAATCCAGCTGCTATTTGTTTTGGTAATTGACGATAATTTTCACGTACCCAATGGTCTAAATCTTTATCTGTTAATTGAGATGCATCCATATCCGGGTCAATTGAACCAATCGCGATGTTGATATAGTCACGTAACCAGATTTCATCAAAGTTCCCCTCTAAGATAATAATATCAAAGGTGCCTAATGCAACTAATCCGGGGCCTACATCAGTAGGTTCAATTGTATCTAAATCGGTTGAGTACAATAAGCGTTCTTCTTTATCATCTACCATTTTAGATATGACAAAAGCATAATTGATAATGTCATGGTGTTTTTGGGGATGCATGCTGATTTTAACATTTTCATCTTCCGTAATTTCACCATCGTTATTGAAATCAATGGGTACTGTCAAATCATATGTGATTTTTGGATTGTGTACAAACACATTAGTGTCGAGATATTGGTTGATTTCAATACGGCCTTCATCTACAAGCATACGGACAACATCCTCTGGTATGTGTACTTCCACACCCTCTTTGATTGCCCAACGGATAAATGGTAAATTTGTATGGTCTGCATGTTTATGACTGATTAGCAACACTTCTAAACAATTTAAATCGTATCCTAAGTCTTGAATTTTCTTTTTTGTTAATCCCGCATCACACATTATTGATTTATCAATGATGACACAATTCCCTTTTGAACCAGTTGATAATATTTTCACATCAAACATATAGTCATTTCTCCTTATTGTATTTTTTTAGATATTCGAGTTGCTCAATATCATCTCGATTAAGTTCCTCTTTGGTTTTATTTAGACTTCCACCTTTAGCAATTGCTAGTGTTGTAAGACTGATAAAACCAATTGCAATTATGATTATCATCAGTGTGAACATATAGATGCTCCTTTCTGTAATAATTAAGCCTTGACTGGGATTCGAACCCACTAGGTCTCCGATTAGACATCAAGGCGCCGGCTATGCCGGTTTATTGTTGAACAAGAACGAAACGATGTCCGTCTTTGTATACTTTTGACGCTTCAAATACGTCTGTAAAGCCTTCGCTATCAGTTTGAACAATAGTTGCGACACCTTCAGGTGATACAATTTTCACTTCAAATCCGCCACGACCAGCCATAGATGCTGCAAATTTAGCGTTTTGGAATACTTGGCGTTCAATTGAGTCGTCAACTAAGATAGTATCGTTATTGATATCAAATGCTACCTCAACAGGTACTTCTGGATATTGTTCAGTTAACGCGTCCAATTCATCACGAAGGATGTCTGAAACATGTAATTTAACTGCATCCAAACCTGTGATTTCTTCAGCATATTCATCAAAGTCACCCTCATCTAAATATGTTTCGAATGCCCCATGCGTTGCAATTTCTGCAGCTAATGCCGCAACAGGAATGTCGCGTGATGCATCATCTACGAAATGTTTTGCTAATACACGTTGTGCTAATGTATCAAGACCTGATAGGTATTCAACTAATTCGTCAGTACGATTAGCAATTGTTGCTACTGCAACAGCTTCAGCTTCTTCAACACGTGCTTCTGATTGTGCAGCCGCTACAGCACGTCCAATTTCTTCTGGTGACATTCCAGCTGAACGTAATCCAGCTACCAATTCGGCTACTTCGTCTGCTTCAAGACCTGCAGTACCAACTTTCAATACAAATGCAAAGTGGTTTCCATCTTCGGTCATTTCCCAGTTTTTCAAGTTTTCTGGAATCACATTACGAGCAACAGCATAAAATTCTGCAAATTCTTGCAATGTGTTAAATTCAGCAGTTTCATCACCCATAGTGAATGTCACTACTCCTGTCTCATCATTCACTTCTACTGGAGTTACATCTGCTTCGTTGTTAAAGTTAAAGTATTTTGTTGACATATTATTCACCTATATCTTTCTTTTATTTTAAATTTAAAGCCCCCAAATGGGGGCTATTGTTGATAATATTTACAGCTATTAGACTACGAACACAAAATGTTTTTTGACTGCAATAACGGCTACAGCATTTTGTTCTACCGTGTTGAATTGGAATGTGTTTGTGAAGATTGATACAGTTTCATCATCTGCACGGCTATAAACTTTCACTTCTAATGCGCGTGATGCTGCAGTTGCAACCATACGTGCTTTTGTGAAATCATTACGGTCATCTGAAAAGAACTCATCACTCGCGATTTGGATTGCGGCTTCAACTGGTAAATCTTGATAGTCTTCGCTCATTTCAGTCTTAACATATGAAATCTTATCTTCTAAATTTGCACGTAATGCTTCGGCACCTGACAATTCAGTAGATACTTCTTCGTCGTCCCAGTCATCATAGCTATCTTCATATGCTGTGAACAATTCATCATCACCTGCAATTTCGGCAACTAACTCATCATCTCTTACCGCATCAAATGCATATTTCAAGAATGCAATTGTTAGCTCTGAGTATTCACATAACACTTCGTGTGCGATACGGCGTTGACGTGCTGTTTGTGGTTCAAATGCGTGCAAACCACCTTGTGAAAATGGTTGTACATTTACTGGTGTTGGTGTTGTTGATGCTGCGGCTACGGCACGTCCAATTTCTTCTGGTGTCATTCCAGCTGCTTTAAGACCTGCTACCATACCAGCAATTTCTTCTGGATTAAGACCAGCTGTACCAACTTTCAATACAAATGCAAAGTGGTTTCCATCTTCGGTCATTTCCCAGTTTTTCAAGTTTTCTGGAATCACATTACGAGCAACAGCATAAAATTCTGCAAATTCTTGTAGTGTGTTGAATTCAGCAGTTTCATCACCCATTGTGAATGTTACTACTCCTGTTTCATCATTTACTTCTACTGGGGTTACATCCGCTTCGTTGTTAAAGTTAAAATATTTTGTTGACATATTATTCACCTATATCTTTCTTTTTATTTTTAAATTTGAAGCCCCCAAATAGGGGGCTATTTCCAATGTGTTTTGCTGTGATTAGATTACGAACACAAAATGTTTTTTGAATTCAATAACTGCAACCGCATTTTGTTCTACCGTGTTGAATTGGAATGTGTTTGTGAACATTGATACAGTTTCATTATTTGCACGGCTATAAACTTTCACTTCTAATGCGCGTGATGATGCAGTTGCTACCATACGTGCTTTTGTAAAATCATTACGGTCATCTGAGAAGAACTCATCATTCGCGATTTGGACTGCAACTTCGACTGGTAATTCTGGATAGGCGTCGCTTAGGTCAATCTTAACATCTGAAATCTTATCTTCCAAGTTTGAACGCAATGCGTCAGCACCAGTGATTTCAACTTCTGATATTTCATGGTTCCATTCATCATAGTCATCTTCATACGCAACGAATAATTCGTCATCGCCTGCAATTTCGACAACCAAATCATCTTCTGTTACCACATCAAATGCATAGTTCAAGAACGCAATTGTTACTTCTGAGTATTCACCCAATACTTCTTGTGCAATACGACGTTGACGTGCTGTTTGTGTTTCAAATGCGTGTAAACCACCTTGTGCGAATGGTTGTACATTTACTGGTGTTGTTGCTGATGCAGCTGCTACGGCACGACCAATGTCTTCTGGTGACATTCCAGCTGCTTGGAGACCTGCTACCATACCAGCAATTTCTTCTGGATTAAGACCTGCTGTACCTACTTTTAACACGAATGCAAAGTGGTTACCATCTTCGGTCATTTCCCAGTTTTTCAAGTTTTCTGGAATTACATTACGGGCTACAGCATAAAATTCTGCAAATTCTTGCAATGTGTTAAATTCAGCTGTTTCATCACCCATTGTGAATGTTACTACACCTGTTTCATCGTTCACTTCTACTGGGGTTACATCCGCTTCGTTGTTAAAGTTAAAGTATTTTGTTGACATATTATTCACCTATATCTTTCTTTGACTTTTATTTAATATGCATGCTTGCGCATTACATTTATTTTTGGTTTTAATACATGGATAATTTGGGGAATCGAAGATTGGGGTTTAACCCCAATGTGCTGTCGCGTATGCGACAGCGACTTAGAATGGCTGTTCTAATTCGTCTTCTGTTACGGGTTCTACAATTGTTGTTGTCATTTCTTTGTACTTCAACATTTGTTTGTATTTCACATTGCCATTATCGATTGCTTCAATTGTTTCACCAGCATCGATAGTCTTGAAGACATTATCTTTGTTTTCGGTGCCACGAATATCCAACCAGAATGCAATTTCCGGCGTTTCGTCGTAGATTTTACCAAATACAACTTCCAATGTGCCAGAATTTAAACTTGACCAATCAGTGATTGATTGATAAGCATTTAATACGTGGTGTGAATGGATACGCATTAATGGTGTTAGTCCAGCCTCAACAATCTCTTTTTGCCAGAATGTCTCGGATACACTAGTATTACCCCATGTATTTACTTGTGGTAATACAAATATGTGTAACCTTTCATATTCAGATGGCAATGCAACTAAACTCAAGTCTAATTCAGGGATACCTTTTTCGACTAACCAACTAGCATCATTTTCTCGCATCACTAACACTTGTGATTCACATTTGAATGCGTCATAGTTTAGTTGGAAATATTGGAGTACAATAGGTTTGATGCTATTAATTAATTCAAGGTTCATTGGTGCGTTTGATTCTTTGTCAAAGATGAAGTTATCTTTCATACCCCAATACGGGTTTTCCGGATATGTTGCGGGTTTAGCAGCAATCATAGCGGCTAATTTAGCTTTCATATCCAGTTTAGTGATTTCTGGTATAAGAGCTTCCATTACAGGTGATTCGTCCGTATCGATTATCTTCTGCATTTTTTCTGTCATTTATAATTTCTCCCTTCTATAAATTTAAAGAGCCTGTAGTATTACCTGTGATAATGTCACTTTTCCAAACATTATATGGTAGAGGTTGATTTTGTGCTAATTGAAACACTAATGATGCAATCAATTCACCATTTCTAACGTTGGCCATCATCGCTTGAGGTTTACTATCAGACTCTTCAGCACAGTATGATACCAATCCGGGATTTTCATCTCTTTCATCTTTAATTATATCAATTTCCGGATACAATTGCAACATGCTTTGGAGTTCAATATCCGTAGAATTTCCCATGATATCAACGTTTTGGGCTGTACCATTTGAATAAACTACTACCTGTCCGCCTTGGTTATCGTTACCTGAATCAAGTGCAATAACGGGTTGTACATCAGCTAACATTTCAATTGTTTGGTTTACCAATCGGCGAGTTGAAATGTTATCAACAGCCATAACAACGATTACAGTTTCGTCATCTTCTGTTGCCATCATGATTTCAGCCATCAATTCGTCGGCATCAACCACATACTCAGTATGCTCAACAAATGTTGGTGGGTTTGGTACTTGTTTTTGCATTCGTTTGACTAACGCTGTCACTTTATTCAAGTCTAAATCATCCATTGTGAAATTTTGACGCTTGAGATTTTTCATTTCGACAGCATCACCATCGTAAATTTCAATAGTTACACGTTGTTCTGATGTAGAAAAAAGACGCGTTAGATACTCAAGGGCAAAGCCTCCGGTACCTCCCGCGCCAAATAAATGGATATGTGGATTGGTTACTTCATTTAATTTTAGCATGATTCTCTCCCTTTGATACCACTTTCGGGTACTTTTTTGATATATACTTCGACATTGTGAATATCACTATAAAAGTGACCCTGAGTTTCGGTCAGAGTCACTTTTTCGTTTGCTTGTGTTGATAAATCATTTTCTACAAGTTTCACAACATCATTCTTGGTTGGTTTATCGACAAAATAAAGGTCTAATGTTTCACCTGTGGTATTCATTGGATTGTTTAGGGCTACAGCCCAGATATATGTTTTCATTCTGTCATCCCTCCATTATTGTGATAGTACGTAATATTTCAATACATCATATGCTTCATCGTGAATCAAATCTTCTACGATGGCAGCTGTGATTAATACTTCTGGTACTGGTTTTGTGTGATGTTTAGTAATATGCGCCCGTTTCTTTGTGATTACTGATTCACATCGTTTACGGTCTAAATGTTTCACTTCATCTAATTTGTCCATGGTTTCAGTCATAACTTTGGTTTGATTCTGTCTAAAGTTACGATATTCACGATACTTAGATGCGATTTGGAAACAATGTGCGCTAACATTTTTATGACATGTTGGTAATACATATAATACTGTATCATGAATAGAATCAACGGTTAATTCATCAACGGTATCAGGAATTCGGTCTTTAATTGCTGCCATAATGATTTTGATATCACTATGTGTCAATTCGTGTTCTGTATCTGCTGCTCGTAACGCATTGATTATTTTATCATCTGTGAATGGTTCTTTCGTACCGTCTTTTTTGATGATTTGTAGGTTACTTTTCATATTAGTTCCCGCTTTCTGTGTTGTCTTGATAATGATAATAATGATTTCTACATACTGGTATGTAGCTCTCATTGCCTCCGACTTGAATTTGTTCACCTTCATACACGGGCTTATTGTTAACAATACGCAAGTTCATACTTGCCTTTTTCTCACAATTCCAACAAATAGTCTTGATTTCGTCTAATTTATCTGCTAGCTCAAATAATGCTTTGCTACCTTCAAATAAGTTGCCTTGGAAATCAGTTCGTAGTCCAAATGCCATTACTGGAATTTTTAAATTATCTACTATCTGTGCAAGTTGTTGGATTTGGTTCGTTGTTAGAAATTGTGCTTCATCAATAAGAATGCAACTAGGTTTTTCCTGAACCAATAACAATTCATTATATATATTAGTGTCTGGAAGTATTACAATAGCTTTTTTTGATAGTCCAATACGAGAGCTGACATTACCTACACCATCTCTCGTATCCGTTGCTGGTGTGAACAATAATACATGTTTACCTTGTTCTTCATAATTATGGGCCACTTTCAATATCTCTATTGATTTACCCGAATTCATTGTTCCATATTTAAAATATAATTGTGCCATAGTTACCTACCTCTAAATAGTATATTTATTCTTATACTATTATAGCATATAAAGATGTTATACATCTACCTCAACATTGAATGCGTCATTATAATCTCCGCCTTCAGAATATGCCGTGATAATTAGTTTTGCCAATGTTGGTGCATTGACACGTTTTTGTAACTCGCTACCTTTAGGTACGTATCCCAAGTGGAATGTGGAACCATCAATCATTTTTGTTACTACCGCAACGGCATTTGGGTCAAATTGGTTGTCTGGTTCAGGTACTAATACAGCTTGTCCAATACGTGTTGGGATTTGTTCTCCATCTACATTTTCACCTTGAAATTGTGAATAATGAGGATTACCCTGTTCTGCAAATCGGAATGTTGTACCTACTACTTTTTCATTAATCATGTGTATGTCTCCCTTTGGTTTGAATTTGAATTTTGTAATGTTAGTGTCTTTACTGTTTGTTTCTGTTGGATATATAACATTTGTTGATGTTGTACTTGTTGCTATAAGTTTACCAGTTTCGGTTTGTTCGAGTTTGATAATATTTCCAGTTACAGATGTATCATATTCAGGATTAATATAAGTATATCCATTAATATGTGTATAAGCATCTCCACGATAGACTGGCTGGTTTTTGATTTCAATGACCTTATTGGATTCCAATTCGGTTGAAATATCATTATAATAGGGTTCTACTTTAGTGTTTACGATG
>DWNI01000030.1:0-23727 GCA_018250175.1 Alychna victa
TTTATGAATGCAACCCCATTGCCCTACTTGCCGAGCAAGCAAGCGGGCGTGCTACTGATGGAAGTCAACGGATTTTAGAGATTCAACCAACCTCTCTCCACCAACGGTCCCCGCTTTGGGTGGGTTCCTCTGAAATGGTAACCAAGGCAGAATCATTCATATAGTTTTTATAACCGATTAAAATAAAAATAAAATTGAGTTTTTTCTGACTATTACTAAGTCCCAGGGTATACTATGCCCCCTAACAAAGTTGGGGTTTTAAAAGGCTAGAAAAATGAGTTTACGGTCTATACCCTCTGGAAAATCAATTCCAGATGATATCTATGTCATTATCGAGATACCTGCTAATTCTGATCCGATCAAATATGAGGTCGATAAACAGAGCGGTGCGCTATTTGTTGACCGCTTTATTAGTACACCTATGTTCTATCCTTGTAATTATGGGTACATTAACGGCACCTTAGGGAATGATGGAGATCCAGTTGACGTATTAGTGCCAACTCCCTATCCGCTGCAGGCAGGTTCGGTCATTCGCTGCCGGCCAGTAGCCCTGTTGGCTATGGTGGATGAAAGCGGTGAGGATGCCAAAGTAATCGCCGTTCCTCATTCTGAGCTTACTGGGGATTACGAAATTATTCGAGAAGTCGATGATCTGCCAGCCTTGCTAAAGGCACAAATTCAGCATTTTTTTGAACACTACAAAGCGCTGGAACTAGGAAAATGGGTGACCATAAAAGGGTGGCAAGGTAAACAAGCGGCTAAGGATGAAATTATGGCTGCTGTTCAACGGGCACAAAAACAGCCTTAGTGAGTAATAAACAGACCGCTTAGCCTACGAAAAACACGCTTAGTAATTGAACCAGCAGGGAGATGATTACAGTCAGTATGGTAGCTACCCATGGCCTCACGCCGCAGCAATATATTACTCATCATTTACAGCACTTATGTATCGGCTCAGGTTTTTGGACAATACATATTGACTCACTCTTCTTTTCGATAGGATTGGGTGCGTTGTTTCTATGGTTATTTCATAGTGTGGCTGTTCGGTCAACCACTGGTGTTCCTGGAAAATTGCAGTGTGCCATTGAAATAATTGTTGATTTCGTTAATGAATCCGTTAAAGAGGTTTTCCAAGGAAGTAATCTAATGATTGCGTCACTAGCGTTAACCATCTTTGTTTGGGTATTGCTGATGAACACCATGGATCTGCTACCAGTGGATCTATTGCCCAGACTAGCACAATATGCTGGATTATCTGAACTGCGAGTCGTGCCGACAGCTGACGTTAACATCACTTTATCACTCTCTATAGGCGTTTTTTTCCTGATTATCTTCTACAGTATAAAGGTAAAAGGCGCTTGTGGAACGCTTCGTGATTTTACCCTTCATCCGTTTAATCATTGGTTATTTATTCCAATTAATCTGTTGTTAGAAAGCCTTTCAATGCTAGCTAAACCCCTATCATTGGGTTTACGACTGTTCGGCAATATGTATGCTGGAGAGCTAATTTTTATTTTGATCAGCGCACTGTTGCCCTGGTGGGCGCAATGGATATTTTCCTTGCCTTGGGCAATTTTTCATATCCTGGTCGTTTTTTTACAAGCTTTTATTTTCATGGTGCTAACGATTGTTTATCTCTCAATGGTCAATGAAGAGCATAACTAACCGCTAGGATCTGATTTATTACCGCTCGCTTTAACGTTAGGAGTTTATTATGGAACCATTTAGTGTAGATACCTATTTACTAGCTGCTTTTATGTTGGGGATTGCTGCGATCAGTGCGGCAGTAGGAATTAGTATGGCAGGCAGTAAATTTTTGGAAGGGGCTGCACGGCAACCCGACCTAATGCCCAAGTTGCGAACCCAATTTTTAATTGTTATGGGAATGATTGATGTTATCCCCATGTTAACTGTTGCGGTAGCACTCTATTTCGTTTTTGGCTTACCTCATTAAAGCTATCATTTTAAAGTAGAGAAATAACAGCTCATACCAATGAATTTTGCCCTATGATTTTTAATATCATCATAAATTTTTTGCAAAAGGCTAAAAGGTGTCCCGTTAGGGGTGTTAGTCAATGAATGTAAATGCCACACTATTAGGTCAAGCCATCGCTTTTGTCTTATTTGTGCTGTTTTGCATGCGGTATGTTTGGCCTCCATTATTGGCGGCTATTGAAGCCCGGCAAAAAATGATTTCTGATGGGTTAACGGCTGCACAAGAGGCTAAGTTAGCTTTACTATCTGTACAATCTGAAAAGACAGCACAGCTACAGGCTGCCAAGCAGCAAGCGCAAGCTATTATTGATCAAGCCAATAAGCAGCATGCACAGATCATTGAAGAGGCGAAAGCAGATGCGCTCAAGGAGCGCAGTAGAATTTTAACACAAGCTCAGGCTGATGCTGAACGTGTTTGTCAGCGTGAATATGAGAATTTACGCCTCCAATTTGGAGAACTGGTTATATTGGCAGCCGAAAAGGTAGTGAAAAATACGCTAGACAACGAGACCAACCAGCGGATTATAGAAGAGCTGTTTGCAGAGCTATAGTTTTGGCAGCTTGTGAGAGTCCAAGAGGAAAAAATGAGTGAGATGAGCCAAGTTGCGCAACCTTATGCCAAAGCTGCCTTCGAGTTCGCCAGCTTGAAAAATGATCTCTCACTGTGGCAAAACCTGTTGCGATTAGCTTCTCAGATCAGCAATGACATACAGATGAGAAAATTATTGAGCCATCCACTAACAGCACAATACGGTTCTCAACTGTTACAAGAACTTTGCCAGCCCGAAGGCAACCCGTATACCAGCAACTTTCTACAACTGCTAGCACGAAATCAAAGATTAAACGCATTACCTGAAATTTATCAACAGTTTATTCAATTGCAACAGACACAAGCTAAGCAAGAAACCGTCGAAATTATCACGGCGTGTGCTTTAACCATTCAGCAAGAGCATCAACTAAATCGTGCATTAGCCAAACGGCTAAATCGCCAGGTTACACTACACATTCAAGTTGATCCTAAATTACTGGCTGGCCTCACTATTCGTATCGGTGATTGGATGCTTGACCGCAGTCTCCGAGGTCGACTCGACCAATTTGCACAGAAATTGCAAGCTTAATAGAGAAGTAGAGAAAAGACGATGCCACTGAATCCTCACGAGATTAGTGAACTAATTAAACAACGCATTGCCCAGCTGGATATCCACAGTGAATTTAGCCATCAAGGAAATATTGTCTCTGTCTATGACGGCATTATTCGTATTTATGGACTCTCTGAGGTTATGCAGGGGGAGATGCTGCAGCTGCCTGGTGGGCGTTATGCCTTAGCACTCAATCTAGAACGAGATACGGTGGGTGCTGTTGTCATGGGTCCTTACAGTGATTTAACTGAGGGCATGACTGTTTATAGCACTGGTCGAATGCTAGAGACCCCGGTAGGAGAGGGTTTATTGGGCAGAGTTCTCAATGTTTTGGGACAACCAATCGACGGTAAAGGGAAGCTTGAGCATGATGGAACTGCGGCGGTTGAAGTCATAGCACCGGGAGTGATTGAACGTCAATCAGTAGATAAACCCCTGCAAACTGGTTACAAAGCCATTGATGCCATGGTTCCGATTGGGCGTGGCCAACGGGAATTGATTATAGGTGATCGACAAACGGGTAAAACTGCTCTAGCGGTTGACACCATCATTAACCAGCGCCACTTTGGAGTTAAATGTATCTACGTGGCCATTGGCCAAAAAGCCTCTACTGTCTCTGAAGTGGTCCGGCAGTTAGAGGAGCATGATGCGTTAGCGCATACTATTGTTGTAGTCGCTTCCGCTGCCGAGTCAGCAGTATTGCAATATTTAGCTCCCTATGTTGGATGCACGATGGGCGAATATTTTCGGGATCGCGGTGAGGATGCATTAATCGTCTATGACGACCTTTCCAAACAAGCAGTGGCTTACCGACAAATCTCTTTATTACTGCGACGCCCTCCTGGTCGTGAAGCTTTTCCTGGCGATATCTTTTATATTCATTCACGGCTATTAGAGCGTGCGGCGCGAGTCAATGCCGATTATGTCGAACGCTTTACTCAAGGGAAAGTTACCCAAAAGAGTGGTTCGCTCACGGCCTTACCGATTATTGAAACTCAAGCAGGGGATGTCTCAGCCTTTGTACCTACTAATGTTATCTCGATTACCGATGGACAGATATTTTTAGAGAGCACGCTATTTAACGCCGGAGTCCGTCCAGCCATCAATCCAGGTATTTCAGTTTCTCGAGTGGGAGGCGCTGCACAAAGCAAACTCATCCGCCAATTATCCAGCAGCGTACGTATTGCATTGGCGCAATATCGAGAATTAGCAGCTTTTTCTCAATTTGCCGCCGATCTAGATGAAGTTACTCGTAAGCAATTGGCTCACGGAGATAAGGTCACTGAGTTGCTTAAGCAGGTACGCTACCAACCGTTGTCCATTGCTGAGCAAGCTTTACTACTGTTTGCGGTAGCGCATAATTACTTGGATGATATTCCTGTAGAAACCATCCAAAATTTTGAACACGAGCTGCTTAGCTATGCGAAGCATGAATATTCGCAGTTTATCAATGAGCTTAATGCATCGGGGAACTATGATAAGCGCATTGAAAAGCGCTTAAAACAGATTTTGGACGCCTTTAAAGCCAATTATCCCGGATTGGAAGCATGATGATCAATTGAAGATTTAGATTGCTATCTCAGGAAGTAAGGTTCAATGTCTAATAAAAAAGAGATTCGTAACAAAATCGACAGTGTACGAAACACTCAAACGATGACTCAAGCAATGAAGACCATGGCAATGACTAAAATGGCAAAATCACAAGCACGTATGGCTGCCAGCCGACCTTACGCGCAAGCGATTCGCTCAGTCATTGGTCATATCGCAACTGCCGACACCACCCATCAATCTCCCTATTTAACCCAACGAAATACTAAACGAGTGGGATATATTATAGTTACCAGCGATCGGGGCCTTTGTGGTGGCTTAAACGCCACACTATTTAAGAAGGCGTTAGAAGAAACGCACCATTGGAGTAAGCAGGAAATAGCCGTTGAATTAGCTTTAATTGGCTCTAAAGCCATTACTTTTTTTAATAATACCCATATTCCAGTAGCGGCGAAGGTTGAAGGTTTAGGTGATCATCCCCAATTGGCCGACTTAATTGGCATTATTCAAGTGGCATTGAGTAACTATCGAGAGGGGCATTGGGATCGTATCTACCTTGTTTACAATCAATTTGTCAGCAGTTTAAAACAAAATGTCCGTGTGGACAATTTACTACCACTGCACAAAATTCAAAAAGAAAAACTACGCTCGGTCAATTGGGATTATCTCTATGAACCTTCACCGCGATGGTTACTAGAGACATTATTGACCCGTTTTATTGAATCCCAAGTCTACCAGGCAGTAGTAGAAAACTTAGCCTGTGAGCAAGCATCCCGGATGGTAGCCATGCAAACGGCCACTGATAATGCCGGCGAATTATTAGTCGATCTGCAGCGCATCTATAATGAAAGGCGGCAGGCCAGTATTACCCAAGAACTCAGTGAAATTGTTGCCGGGGCTTCAGCGATTTAATTGGGCACAATATGAAAAATAGATAGAGGTTGGAGAATGACAACGGGGAAGGTAATCCAAGTGATTGGGGCGATTGTTGACGTTGAGTACTCCCCCAACTCGCTCCCAAAAATTTACCATGCACTAACCATTCAAGACCCTCCTTTAGTACTAGAGGTACAACAACAATTGGGAGGGGGAATTGTTCGCTGTATCGCCATGGGAACAACCGAGGGTTTGAAGAGAGGTGCACAAGCGCAGGATAGTGGGGCTCCCATCACTGTTCCTGTTGGTAAAGGTACCCTAGGACGAATCATGAATGTTCTCGGTGAGCCAATAGATCAACAAGGAGAGATTAAAGCTGAAGCTCATTGGCCAATTTACCGTCAAGCACCCAGTTATGCTGATCAAAAAGGGTCAACTGAGTTATTAACTACCGGCATTAAAGTGATCGACCTTCTGTGCCCTTTTGCCAAAGGCAGTAAAGTAGGGCTATTTGGTGGTGCCGGAGTAGGTAAAACGATAAATATGATGGAGCTAATCCGTAATATTGCCGTCGAAAATGCTGGTTACTCAGTATTCACTGGGGTTGGAGAACGTACTCGAGAGGGCAATGACTTTTATCATGAAATGAAAGACTCAAAAGTACTGGATAAGGTAGCTTTGGTTTATGGACAGATGAACGAACCCCCTGGGAACCGTTTGCGCGTTGCTTTAACTGGATTAACCCTAGCTGAAAAATTTCGTGATGAAGGACGGGATATTCTGCTATTTATCGATAATATTTACCGTTATACCCTGGCAGGTACCGAAGTATCAGCGTTGCTAGGACGCATCCCATCAGCTGTTGGTTATCAACCAACACTAGCCGAAGAGATGGGGCTACTCCAAGAGCGTATTACCTCAACGCAGAATGGATCTATTACCTCAATTCAGGCAGTCTATGTCCCGGCTGACGATTTAACCGATCCTTCACCATCAACCACTTTTTCACATTTAGATGCGACAATAGTACTCAGTCGACGGGTTGCCTCTTTAGGAATTTATCCTGCCATTGATCCCCTAGAATCACGTTCTCGTTTACTTGAACCGCTGATCGTTGGCCAAGAGCATTACCAGGTGGCACAAAAGGTACTGGCTCTTTTACAGCGTTATAAAGAGCTAAAAGATTTGATTGCTATTTTAGGCATGGATGAGCTTTCCGAACAGGATAAATTAGTGGTCTCAAGGGCACGTAAAGTAGAGCGCTTTTTGTCACAACCATTCTTTACTGCTGAAATTTTTACTAATATCCCCGGCCGCTATGTCTCCTTAAAGGAGAGCATCTATGGTTTTGACGCCATCTTATCTGGGGAATATGACCATCTACCAGAACAGGCATTCTACAGGGTAGGAAACTTAGATGAAGCAATTACTCAAGCGCAAAAGCTTTAGAGCTTCACCAGGAAGCAAGCTGTGATGTCTACTTTTCAGTTAGAGGTGGTCAGTGCCGAACAACAACTGTTTTCAGGAGTGGTCACCAAAATACGCATTACCGGCATTCAGGGAGAATTGGGCATTTATCCCAATCATGCGCCCCTGTTAACAGCTATTTGTCCTGGCATGGTGGCATTGTCCACATTGGATACCGAGGAAGAGCAATTTATCTATTTATCGGGGGGGCTTTTGGAAGTACAACCCTGGAAAGCAACCGTATTGGCGGATACGGCGATTCGTGGCGAGGAACTTGATGAAGCACGGGCGCTAGCAGCTAAACAAAAAGCCGAAAAACAGATTCACACTTTTCATGGCGATCGCAGTTATGCTCAAGCTACCGCTGAATTAGCCAAAGCTTTAGCACAACTCAGGGTAATTGATTTAGTAAAAAATAGTCCTCGGAAATAGCTCAGATGTCCTTTTCTCTTCCCTATAGGGTCAGTGCCGTAATCCTAGCGGCTGGGCAGGGCAGCCGTATGCATTCAGACACCTCCAAGGTATTACATCAATTAGCTGGAAAACCGTTGCTACAACACGTCATCGATACTGTTAAGCCATTGCCACTACAGCACGTCTACTTGATCCATGGCGCTAACCAAGCAGAGTTGCAAGCACACTTAGGTCAACAACCCCTAAAATGGATAGCACAAAAGGTACCAAAAGGTACCGGTGATGCATTACGTCATGGATTGCCATCTTGGCAAGAAGAACATGCCCTATTAATTCTTTATGGAGATGTTCCTTTAATTACTAAAAAAACGTTGCAACAGCTATTACTAGCCAAACCTGATGGTGGCCTGGCACTATTAACAGCCAATGTGACTGATCCGACAGGATATGGGCGTATTTGCCGCTTAGCAAACCAAGTAGTTGGTATTGTAGAACAACGCGATGCCAGTGAAGAACAGCACAAAATCTGTGAGGTTAATAGTGGCATTATGGTCATAGAAGCCGATTGTTTAAAACGTTGGTTAACGCAGATTTCTAATCAAAATGCCGCTAAAGAGTTTTACTTAACTGATATTATTGCACTCGCTTATGCTGAAGGGCGGCCGATTGCTACCTGCCAACCCGACAGTGATTGGGAGATCCGTGGTGTCAATAATCGCCAACAATTAGCGCAACTAGAGCGCTATTATCAACTATTACAGGCTGAACGATTAATGCGAGCCGGAGTCACGCTGTTGGATCCCCAGCGATTTGATCTACGGGGTGAATTGATTCATGGACGAGATGTAGTGATTGATAGCAGTGTACTTTTACAAGGTCGAGTGGTCGTTGGTAACCGTGTTACCATCGGCTCAGGAGCTATTTTACGTGACTGTGTTATTGGCGATGAGTGTGAGATCAAACCTTATAGTCTGATTGAAGAGAGCCACATTGGAAAAAGCTGTCGTATCGGTCCCTTTGCCAGATTACGGCCTGGCAACGAATTACATACTGATATCTACATCGGTAACTTTGTTGAGATGAAACAGTGTCGGGTAGCCTCAGGGGCTAAGGCTGGCCATTTTAGTTACCTAGGTGATGCTGATATTGGCTCCCAGGTCAATATTGGAGCAGGAACAATCACCTGCAATTATAATGGTGCTGAAAAATTCAAAACAGTTATTAAAGATCAAGCCTTTGTAGGCGCGGGGAGCCAATTAGTAGCCCCTGTACAGATCGGTTATCGCGCTACTATTGGGGCAGGGACTACTGTGACACAAAATGTCGCCGCTGAAGAGCTGTTGATCCGCCGCGCCGAAGCCACTACTATTTCTGGCTGGCAGCGCCCAGGACGAACCCTGAAAAAACCAGGACAAAAGTAATCAAAATGGGGATGTAGCCAATATACTAGCCAAGCTTTTAGAGCATTATAAGAACAACATCAGATAACTCTTAGCATGAGCGGTGTCGGGAGTTGTTATGACGATGCGGTGGTAGAGAATTTTCATACCCTAAGATATCATCTTTATTTTGAGTGTTATAGTACTCGTAAGCAGGCTCACACTTATACGTTTTTTTATCGAAGTATATCAAAAAAGCTATCACCCAACGCATCAGCTACCTCCTAGCTCAACCAGGATAGTTCTCTGCGAAACTCGTGTATTCGTTACTTTAGTAGGTGCTAATGCTTGTAACATGATCTTCTTTTTTTGATGAGAGGATCCTTGATCGAGTTTTTTTTGTGTCTCAGGAGAGAACCAGGCTTTAATCTCAAGTCGGCTGTCAAAAGCAATTAGATACTCTAATTTACTTTGGATCTGTTTTTGAATCTGTATTGGTAATGGGTTCGGCGATGGTTTTATTTTGTCTGCTATTAGTAGTTGATGTTTTTCTAATAATTGAGCGAGCTTCTGACGTTGGCTGCGGTTAGAGACTGAGATCATGCCACAGGGGCTGGCTGAGGCTATCAGTAATAGCACAGACATAGTCAGTAATAAAAAATTCGATAATTTATTTTTAGCCCCAACAAAAGAGTAAACCGTCGTTATCAACAGTCCAGTAAGAACTAATAGGCCAAGGTAACGGACTGGAGTCAATCTATATTCCTGGACTCTTAACAGTAAACTGAATGTTGCTGCCAATAAAGTTGGTGGCAGTAATTTGAAAAAATTCCGTGAAAACCATTCTATCAATACCGAAGTTTTTGGTAGTGAGCTGCTGATTAAATAAGTAGTAGCTCCTAAGCTGTTACTGATTAAAGTCAATGTAATAATTCTGTTAATTGGGAGCTTCCAAGTAACTAATATATTAACAAGATAAATCCATAAAATAATAATATAAAATAGTAGTGAAGGAATAATAAAATAGTAGTGAATGAATAATAAAATAGGTGAGTGATAAGTTAATAAAATTTGACAAAGGTATTTCACTTTTTTTACTGGGTAAAGGGGTGGCCGCTAGAGTTAGTAAGGGAAAAAGAAAAGCAAAAATCAGCACAAATATATCTTTATAGATATTATCATACAGGGCGAGATTGAATAGAGATTTTAAACTCCATATTTTTGAAAAAAGGAGACTATAGGTAGCGATCAATACGAAACCTGATAATAGTGGGTAGTAGGATAAGGATCCTTGCAAGGTAAATAAAATTAACACGAGAGCGGACAACACCAAGGTAGTAGTAACTACTAGCTGATTGCCTACAGGACAGCTGTACAAGTAGCTGGATATTAATAAGAATAATAGCACCGATAAAATGAGGAGAACGGGGGATTTTTTTCTCTTATAAGTTTCTAAAAATAGCGAATAGGCTGTAAAATACAGAATTCCACATATTAAGACAGATAATAATTGACCGATGTGTGGTACTAACCGTTGAGGTATTAAGAAAACTCTGTTGGTTTTATCAACCATATAAAACAGAAGATACCCAGTTAAACTACAGAATAAGATAGCAATAGGAAATCATCGAAAAGTTGCCATATTCTTGGAATAAAATCTCTGATTTTTCTGACTATCTAACATAGTTTCTCTCGGTATTTAAGATAGTGGGTTATGTAAAATTTTAGTAAATTTACCTGTCATTAATTATATTAGTCTTGATGGTTTAAAGGCAATAGTGCCTACCTGCTAGGATTTATGCAACAACTCCCCCTAAAGCTGGTTATGGATCATTTAAAATCTTTTCAGCAAGCGACCATATCACTCTGATTCCTTGCGGTGCGGACCTTGCAACCTGAGCGTTAACACGTTAGTCTGCCCTATTCTAGCAAACCAAGGCCAGTGGTAGCATGCTAACCAATACTCCTATCCAATTTGTCTCCATTGTGATACCTGTGTACAACGAGTCGCTTAGTTTACCCGAGCTATTTGAACGTACCCAGAGGGCCTGTGAATCCTTGCAGCTGGCCTATGAGATTATTTTGGTGGATGATGGTAGTCGTGATGACTCTGCTCAAATAATCACTCAGACTGCACAACAAGCAGTTAGTCAGGTCGTTGGGGTACTGCTCAACCGTAATTATGGGCAGCATGCGGCGATTATGGCTGGATTCCAACAAAGCCGTGGGGATGTTGTCATCACCCTCGATGCCGATCTACAAAATCCTCCAGAAGCGATACCTCAGCTGGTAGAGGCAGCCCAAAAAGGCTATGAAGTCGTGGGAACAATTCGTATTGGGCGACAAGATCCAGGATTTCGCAAATTCTTTTCCCGTTTAGTCAATAAGCTGACACAAACGATAACTGGGCAAGTGATGAGTGATTATGGCTGTATGCTGCGAGCCTATCGCCGACCGATTGTCGAAGCGATGCTAAGCTGTCCAGAGCGCAGTACTTTTATCCCAATTTTAGCCAATAGCTTTGCTCATCACTCCACTGAATTGCCTGTTGCACACACAGAGCGCCGTTACGGCGAATCTAAATATAACTTATGGCAATTGGTTAATTTGTTGTTTGATTTAATGACCTGTATGACAACGCTCCCTTTACGTTGTCTCAGTATATTGGGTAGTGTAATTGCTACTGCCGGCTTTTTATTGTCTTTGGTGCTAATCGTACTACGGCTGGTTTGGGGCCCAGTTTGGGCAGCCAATGGGGTATTTACTCTATTTGCCGTATTGTTTACCTTTATTGGAGTGCAACTGATGGGATTGGGTTTATTGGGGGAGTACATTGGTCGCATCCATAACGAAGTTCGGGGGCGGCCGCGCTACTTTATTCGGCAGGTAGTCCGAAAAGCGGATGATTTCACGGAGCATTCATGAAAACAGTTGTATTTGCTTACCATGATATGGGCTGCAGCGGCATTGAAGCTCTGTTAGCAGCTGGTTTTACCATTCAAGCGGTGTTTACTCACGAAGATAATCCACAAGAGAGCCACTTTTTTGCCTCGGTGGCTCAGTGTGCGGCTGCACATCAACTGTCAGTTTATGCTCCCAGTGCCATTAACCATCCGCTGTGGATTGCACGTATCCGCCAATTAGCACCTGATATCCTCTTCTCCTTTTACTATCGACAGCTGTTGGGGGCGGAAATTTTGCAGATAGCCCCCCAAGGTGCTTACAATTTACATGGCTCATTACTACCTCGTTATCGCGGACGTGCACCGGTCAATTGGGTTTTAGTGAACGGCGAGACGGAAACCGGAGTCACGTTACACCGGATGGTTGAGCGGCCTGATGCTGGGGCTATCGTTGCTCAACGAACCGTAGCTATCCTCGCAGAGGATACGGCATTAACCCTACACCGCAAAATGAACGGTGCTGCTCAAACACTGTTAGCCGATATTCTGCCAAGTTTTTTGCAGGGCATACCACCTTTGAAGCCGCAAGATGAACAGAAAGCCAGCTATTACGGCGCCCGTACGGCTGCTGATGGACTGGTTGACTGGCAGCAACCAGCAACAGCAATTGCCAATTTAGTGCGAGCAGTAACTCAACCCTATCCTGGTGCATTCACCTGGCTGGGTGAACGACGTCTGACTATTTGGCAGGCTACCGCAATGACCGAGCCAAGTCATCAGCCCCCAGGAACAATTATCGCTACAAAACCACTGCAAGTTGCTTGTGGGCAGGGGCGATTAACGCTGGAAATGGCATCCATTAACCAGGGACTCTACCTACAGGCTAGGCAGTTGGTAGAGGAAGCGGGGTTGGTAGCAGGGCAACAGCTTTTAGCTATGCCACGCGCTATTACAGCTTCTCTGCGCTGTACCCGAGTGTTAATACTGGGGGTCAACGGCTTTATTGGTAACCACTTAACAGAGCGCCTATTGCATCACCCAGATTATGAAGTCTATGGGCTCGATATTAGTCGCGATGCCATCGAACGGCTTACCCACCATCCGCGATTTCACTTCGTGGAGGGCGACATCAGCATCCATTCAGAATGGATTGAGTACCACATTAAAAAATGCGATATCGTATTGCCATTAGTCGCAATAGCCACGCCGATGGCTTATGTTCGTGATCCGTTACGAGTTTTTGAACTCGATTTTGAAGAGAATCTAAAAATTGTCCGCTACTGTGTGCGCTATCAAAAGCGGATTATTTTTCCTTCAACTTCCGAAGTTTACGGAATGTGTGAGGATGAGCAATTTGATGAAGATCGTTCGCAGCTAGTTGTCGGACCTATTGGTAAACCACGCTGGATCTATTCGGTCTCCAAACAACTGCTGGATCGGATTATTTGGGCTTATGGCCGTGACCAAGGGCTTTCGTTTACGCTATTCCGTCCTTTTAATTGGATGGGACCTCGATTGGATTCTCTGGAGTCGGCACGTATTGGTAGTTCACGAGCGATTACCCAATTAATTTTAAATTTAGTGGAAGGAACACCGATTCAACTGGTGGATGGTGGTGAGCAAAAACGCTGTTTCACTGACATTGAAGAGGGGATTGAAGCATTGTTTCGAATTATTGCTGATCCGAAAGCGGTTTGTAACGGTAAAATTATCAATATTGGTAATCCCTATAATGAAGCGAGCATTAAAGAGCTGGCTTGGATGCTGCACCAGGCTTTCGAAGTGCACTCGCTGCGGCGCCACTTTCCACCCTTTGCTGGATTTAAGGCTGTTGAGAGTCAAGCTTACTATGGAGAGGGCTATCAAGATGTCTCACATCGCCGTCCCAGTATCCGTAATGCTCAGCGTTATCTAAATTGGCAGCCACAGCTTCCGTTAGAAACCATGGTACAACGGACGCTAGACTATTTTTTGCGTACTCAAGTAGAGTCTCTTTAGCTTCAAAAATCTATCGGCAACTTAAATAGCAGGTTTTCTCATGAGAATTCTATGAAAGTGGGTTTACGCATTGATGTCGATACTTTACGGGGAACTCGGGAAGGAGTTCCCCGATTATTGGCGCTATTAGCGCGCCAAGGGGTCCGTGCTACCTTTTTTTTTAGCGTAGGTCCCGACAATATGGGGCGCCATTTTTGGCGTTTGCTGAAACCTGCCTTTCTCTGGAAGATGCTGCGTTCACAAGCGCTATCACTGTATGGTTGGCAAATACTTTTGGCAGGAACTGCTTGGCCGGGTCGGCAAATTGGTAATGCTTGTGCTGATATTTTTCGACAAACCGATGCTGTTGGCCATGAGATCGGGCTGCATGCTTGGGACCATTGCCGCTGGCAAATGCAGGTGGCTCGTTGGTCGTCGAGCTACCTAACAGCACAGTTTAAGCAGGGGATGGATGCTCTTAATCAAATTCTTGGGCGAACCGTTAGCTGCTCAGCAGTACCTGGTTGGCGTGCTAATCAACACGTTATCGAGATGCAGCAAAGCTTTCCTCTGCAGTATCACAGTGATTGTCGAGGAACCACACCATTTTACCCACAATTAGCGACTGGAGATTATGGTCGACTGCAGCTACCCGTAACACTGCCCACCTTTGATGAGGTGATTGGCCGTTTAACCACGGTTAAAAGCTACAACGACTTTATTATACAAAAAATCCAGCAACAGCCTCAGTATGCAGTCTATACCATTCATGCTGAAGTTGAAGGTATGGGACAGGCAGAGGCTTTTGAGCGCTTATTGTTAGTAACCAAGCAACAGGGGATCCAATTTTGTCCCCTAGAACAGCTGATACCAGAAGCCACCACTATGGCTAGAGGCGGAATCTTACGCCAGGGGAGTTGTTCAGGTCGCGAGGGTTGGGTCGCTTGTCAAGGCAAAGAGGATGCATTCTGATGCGTAGAATCATGGGACAAGCAGCACCTTGGCTGCTGTTAACGCTATTTTTTGCTATCGCTTATTTAGTCCCGTTGAATGACCGTCTATTGTGGACGCCAGATGAGACGCGTTATGCGGAGATCAGTCGTGAAATGCTACAGCAGCGAGAGTGGGTAGTCCCTAAGCTATTGGGACACCGCTATTTTGAGAAACCGATTGCTGGTTATTGGTGGAATGCACTGAGTCAGTGGTTGTTCGGAGAGAATCGTTTTGCAGTACGTTTTGCATCAGCCTTGTCCACTGGTTTAAGTGCTTGGCTCGTTTATCACTTAGCAAACAGAGTTTGGTGCTGTCGCCATAGAGCCCTCACCGCCAGTTTAGTCTATCTATCGCTGTTACTGGTCTATGGTATTGGGACTTATGCGGTGCTAGATGGTTTAATGTCTTTTTGGGTAACTTTGGCGTTATCAGGTGCTTATGGATTATTAACCGCCGCTAACAGGCAGCCCCAGCGTTTGGCAGCGATAGTACTGGGCGCTGCTGCCGGTATGGCTTTTTTGACCAAAGGTTTTGTGGCTGGAGCAATTATTGCCATCACCCTATTGCCCTATCTTATCTGGCAATCTGGATGGAATCGATTATTACGGCAAACGGTTTGGATTGTGGGCAGCTTTTTATTAGTTACTCTACCCTGGGTGATTGCCATTGCCCAGCGAGAGCCTGATTATTGGCACTACTTTTTCTGGGTAGAGCATATCCAGCGCTTTAATAGTGAGCAGGCACAGCATCGGTCACCCTGCTGGTTTTATTTGCCATGGCTAATGTTAGGAAGCTTGCCTTGGTTAGGTTTTCTGCCCTCTGCTCTGTGGCTCGGTTGGCAGCAACGTAACAGCAATCCGAGCTGCCGCTATTTTTTATGCTGGTTTCTCGGGCCCTTTATTCTGTTGAGTTTTGCTAAAGGAAAGTTGCCAACCTATATTTTGCCCTGCTTTACTCCATTAGCACTATTAATAGGCAATCGAGTGGTAGAGGCACGTGAGCAGGGAGCAGTGTCACCATTTCATTGGAATACACTACTCAATTTTCTGTTTAGCTTACTCTGTTGTGGAATCGTTGGATTTCACCAACGGTTGCTACCGCATGAACCTTTATATGTGATTGGAGAACGGGCCACTTGGCTAATCGCATTATTTAGTTTTGCTGGCTGGGGGGGGGTAGCACTGTTTTCTTGGTTCCAACCACTAAAACGTTGGTGGGTTACCGCCACTTGCCCATTACTGCTCGGATTGCTATTAGCCTATGCCTTTCCCAAATCGACCGTCAATACTAAACAGCCTGAGGCTTTTTTAAAGCGACACCAGTATTGGTTAAATCAGAGCGATATTCTAGTGAGTAATGATGTCGCCCTGGCAGTTGGTGCAGGTTGGCAGCTGAAGCGAGATGATTTGCTGTTAGTGGGTGATCCTGGGGAGTTGCAGTATGGGATCAATTACAGTGATAGTCGACACCGTTATCTAACGGTGCAGCAGTTTCCTAAGTGGTTATCAGGAGCGCGTGTAGCAGGAAATATTGCTCTTCTATTGCATCTAAATAAGGACCGCTTGATTTCTGAAAGTTGGCCAAAGGCTGATAGGCAATGGCAAAACCACCGTTTTGCACTGCTGTACTACCAGCGGCAATTGGCAAGCGATCCTGCGTAGATACCTGCCAACTGACTTAATCACTAATCAGTTAATCATTAACGATTCACAAGTAAAACTAAGTTTGGGCAAATTGCTGTTTGGTCACAGTAACTCTCTATGCTGCTTAGTTGAAATCATTCAGCAAATAAGCTAGCAATTTTTTGAGCTGAAAGGTTTTGATCACACCCTTCTTGCAACTGCTTCACGATGTTTAGCACAACTAATCCCTCTGTGTATTCTTCACATTCAGAGGTTATCTGAGTCAAATGGTTATTCGATAATTAAGTAACTTTTGTTAACAGAGCCGCTAGCTTCTCTAAATAAAAAGGGCTCCGATCCCAAATAGTTTGTTTAAAAAGAGAGTTAATACCGTCATGAACCACCGCAATAAAGTCTATTCGCCAGCACGTAATAATCGGCTGATTATTCAGGAGGGGAGTACAGTACAGAGCTAATCGAGGGATAATGTTTACCCCAATTACCAATCAGGTCAATCAACCCGGAGATATGGAACTCAAAATTACTGAAACTGCCTCAGAAAAACTAAGCTGCATTCAGCTACCGATCAATTATTATCAACTGAGTGATTAATGATTGGTAGATATAGATAATGACTTAACCGTAGTGCTAAGCCAAAAACCCAAACGATCATTGGCAGATTCTTACCTGTGATGGGTTA
The DNA here is from genome assembly GCA_018250175.1 of Alychna victa. Lineage (NCBI taxonomy): Eukaryota > Metazoa > Arthropoda > Insecta > Lepidoptera > Hesperiidae > Alychna > Alychna victa. The sequence goes on from DWNI01000030.1 coordinate 17,014, forward strand.
AGGCTCACCTCACAGCTCCCAAAAGCTATTGTGCCAGGACGACCGGTGGCAGTAAGTTGTGCTAAAGATTGGGATAAAAACTTAGGTATTCCTCATCCTCTAACCATTAGTCCTCCACAATATCGATAGCAACCATTGCCTGTTTTAAAAATACTAAAGAGTCAGTCGAAAGAATCGAGGCAATTGCCGGTTTAATTGATACAGTCAACGGTTATATCGATGAGGAGAAGAGCGGTTATCGGCATCCAGTTTCAGTGCTATACGTCCGCCGACAAGCTCTGTGTCGGCTAATCAGAGTGAATTGGCTATTTAGGAGTGTTAACGAGGCTAAATTCTGAGAGTACTGACTTCGGCATCAAACGCCTAGTTCGGTAATTGGTGCCGGGGGAGGGACTCGAACCCTCACGATGTTACCATCGGCGGATTTTGAATCCGCTGCGTCTACCAGTTCCGCCACCCCGGCTTTATTGCTCGGCCATTATAATCACTGTTAAAACTAATGCAAACGCTATCGGTGGAAAAATCAGGTTTAAAATCAGCTATAACCACCCCTGTTCAGCAAAGGAGAGAATACTACCTTGGCCAACGATAAAATGATCGAGCACTTTAACCTCAATCAATTCGCAGGCTTGGATGATTCGTTGGGTAATTTGGTGGTCAGCTTTGCTGGGAGCAGTGTTTCCCGAGGGGTGGTTGTGCGCTAAAATTAAGGCCGCTGCATTATGGGTCAAAGCTGCTTTAACAACTTCACGAGGATGTACAGATGCTCGAGTTAAGGTGCCAGAAAATAGCGTTTCACTGCGAGTAACCCGGTGTTGGTTATCTAAAAATAGCACCAAAAATAGTTCGCGCTGGGCGTGGTAAAAGTAATTTTGTAGATAGCCGCGCGTCACCTCAGGAGAATTTAATGGGCTATCCAGCTTAATGTGTTGGATCAGGCAGCGTTTTACTATTTCCATAGAGGCTTGCAGGACCACAAATTTTGCAGGGCCTAGTCCTTTATGTTGGCAGAAGGTGTGGTAATCAGCTTTGATAACGTTCGCCAGTGTTTTAAAAGCATTCAGTAATTGGTGGGCTAAAGAAATGGCATTGACTCCAGGAAGCCTGGTACGTAAAAACAGGGCTAATAGCTCAGCATCGGAGAGTGCTTGTGCTCCCTGTTCAAGCAGCCGCTCACGCGGCCGCTCAGCTTTAGGCATTTGTGAAATAACCATACTCGTTTCTCATAAACTTTTTCCTATGATACGAGCCATTTGTCGTTTGTGGATGACTCGTGGTAGTCTATGGAATCTTTATCACATTCTTGTGCTTCTTCGGACCATCAATTGCTTGGTACAGGATGTTCTTACCTGATGAACCATTTGGCTAATAAAAAGATTGTGCTGGGCGTGAGCGGCAGCATTGCGGCTTATAAAGCGGTTGAACTGATTCGCCAACTGCGCACGCAAGGTGCAGAAGTCAAAGTTGTGGTTAGTGAAGCGGCGCTTGCTTTTGTAACACCGTTAACCCTACAAGCCTTATCAGGGAATCCGGTCTCTCAATCACTACTTGATCCAACCGCAGAAGCTTCTATGAGCCATATTGAGCTGGCGAGGTGGGCTGATTTGCTCCTTGTGGCCCCGGCCAGCGCTTCGCTATTAGCTAAGTTAGCGAGTGGCATGGCTGATGATCTGCTCTCTACGCTCTGTCTGGCTACGGTAGCTCCGATTGCAGTCGTGCCAGCCATGAATCAACAGATGTATCGTGCCGCAGTGACACAAAGCAACTTGCAGAAATTGGTAGCGCGTGGTATTCATCAATGGGGTCCGGCTGAGGGTCTACAAGCTTGCGGTGACGTTGGCTATGGTCGTCTGCTAGAACCTGAAGTGATCGTCATGCAATGCGAACAGCTATTTGCTCTCGCAAAGGATTTACAGGGTATGCGTTGGTTAATTACCGCCGGGCCCACACAAGAGCCTTTGGATCCAGTCCGCTTTGTGAGTAATCGAAGTTCCGGTAAAATGGGGTTTGCCATTGCTGAAGCGGCTGCCGCTCGAGGGGCCACAGTCACCTTAATTAGTGGCCCTGTAGCGTTAGCAACGCCACCTCAGGTGATACGAGTGGATGTGAGCACCGCTTTAGAAATGTCAGCAGCGGTGATGGATCGTGTTCAACAACAGCAGGTATTTATTGGTTGTGCGGCGGTAGCAGATTATCGGCCACGCTGTTATGCCTTGCAGAAATTAAAATCGCAACAGCCTGAGATAACCACAACTTGGGTAAAAAACCCGGATATTGTTGCCCAGGTGGGAAAGTTAACTACCCAACGTCCCTATACCGTAGGTTTTGCAGCAGAGACGGAACAGTTGGCAAAATCAGCCCAAGCCAAGCGGCGCGACAAGCAGCTTGACCTGATCTGTGCCAATGATATTACTCAGGTAGGCCAAGGGTTTGATAAAGAAACCAATGCGTTACACCTTTATTGGGCACAAGGCTATACGCAATTATCACTGGCCAGTAAACGGCAGTTAGCGCAACAATTAATTGATGAGATTATGCGCCACTATGAGGCAACCTATCGAACTAAAAATTCTTGATTGTCGTTTGGGCCAAGAGTTTCCATTACCAACCTATGCCACGCCAGGTTCTGCTGGTCTAGATCTACGCGCCTGTGTTAAGGAGCAGTTAATGATCCTTCCTGGAAGTAGCCACTTGATTCCTAGTGGTTTAGCCATTTATGTGAAGGATCCGGGTTTTGCTGCGGTAGTTTTGCCGCGATCCGGCTTGGGGCATCGGCAAGGCATTGTCTTAGGGAACCTAGTTGGCTTAATTGACTCTGATTATCAAGGAGAGTTGATGATTTCTCTGTGGAATCGCGGTCAACAGTCTTTCGCACTAATGCCTGGTGATCGCATTGCTCAGCTGGTGGTTTTGCCAGTGGTACAGGCCAGTTTTACCGTTGTTCAAGAATTTACCCTCAGCGAACGTGGCAGCGGTGGTTTTGGCCATACTGGAAAACATTAATAGCCGATACAAAATAGTATTTTAACAACGATTATGTTAGAGTTTACAGAACTGTCAATTGCTCAGGCTTACCAACAGTGGCAAGTTCAGGGAACACTTCTGTTTGATACCCGTGCAAGGCAGCACTTCACAGCAGCGCATATTTCCAATGCCATTCATTTAACTCAAGACAGCTGGTTTGATGTAATCACTCATTTATCACCACTAACACCGATCTTAGTGATCTGTTACCACGGTATCAGCAGTCAACGGGTAGTCATCAGACTATTACAGCAGGGATTACTGACAGTTTATAATGTCCAAGGGGGGTTTGAGCGCTGGGCAGCCAATTATCCAGAAACCTTGGTTCGACAACCTTGATCATCCCTGATCAATCTTAAGGAGACCTTGCCATGTTAGCAGTGGCTGATCGTTTAGCTTTGATTAAACCCTCTTCAACCTTGGCGATTGTCAAAAAAAGTGCCGAGCTCAAAAAGCAAGGTGTTGATCTTATCTCACTGGGTGCCGGAGAACCCGATTTTGACACACCAATCTCGATTAAACAGGCAGCAATAAAAGCTATTGAGGCGGGTGTGACCAAGTATACGGCGGTTGATGGCTTATTAACGCTAAAGCAGGCGATTCAACAGAAATTTAAGCGGGATAATCAATTGACTTATAGGTTCGATGAACTGATAGTCAGTAGTGGAGCAAAACAGGTCATTTATAATTTGCTGATGGCGTCGGTTAATCCAGGTGATGAGGTGATTATACCGGCTCCCTTTTGGGTTTCCTATCCTGATATGGTTCAGTTAGCTGGTGGAATCCCTGTGATAGTGCCCTGTCAGGCTGATGACCAGTTTTTACTCACGCCAGAGCTGTTAGAGCGGACGATTACGTCGAAAAGCAAATGGTTGATCCTGAACTCACCGAGTAATCCAACGGGGGCTTGCTATGCACCAGAAGCCCTACGAGCTTTAGCGGACTGCTTACGACGTCATCCTCACTTGCATATTTTATCAGATGATATCTATGAGCATATTCTATTTGATGGAAGATCTTTCACTAACCTAGCCCAAGTCGCGGCTGATTGTCGTGATAGAATCGTTATCATTAACGGTGTCTCCAAAGCGTACTCCATGACCGGTTGGAGAATTGGTTACGGAGCCGGGCCTGCCCACCTGATTAAAGCGATGACTTTAATACAATCTCAAAGTACCTCTAATCCCTGTTCAATTAGTCAAATGGCTGCTATTGAAGCTTTGCAAGGCGATCAAAGTTTTATCCGAAAAAATGCTGTTACTTTTCAAGAAAAACGGGATCGCGCGATCTCCATTTTACAGAGTGTATCAGGCTTACAGTATTATAAACCAGCGGGTGCCTTCTATTTATGGATAGCTTGTACCTCATTATTTGGACGGCGTACCCCGTCAGGACAACTGATAGAAAATAGCCATGATTTTGCTGGTTACCTACTGGATAGTGCCAAAGTTGCTGTGGTGCCGGGGAGTGCTTTTGGTGTAGAGGGTTATTTCCGCATCTCTTATGCACTGTCTATCGAGGAACTGACGCGCGCTTGTCAACGGATTCAACAAGCTTGCGATCAATTAGTGTCATTAAGCTAAAGCTGACTAGAAAGCTTTGCCCTAGCGTAGGGCATGGCTATTCTTCAGCAGCTGTAAAACAATCAGACAGGATAGGTGTTGTAGAGATAACTATATTTTCTGCAGGGTCAACGCTAGAAGCCACCTCAGTTGTCAGTGTATCCAGGTGATCTCGGAGTGCTTCACAAAGGATTTGAGTGCCCCGATAAGTGGCCGCAGAGATGACAAAGTAAGGCTGGCTCCATGACAATTGCTGCACGATAGATAGCACTTGTTGGTTGGCCTGTTCAGGCGTCAGCAGGTCGGCTTTGTTAAATACCAGCCAGCATAGTTTATTGCTCAAAGCTTGACAGTACTGCTGTAGCTCGCGATGAATAATCTGAATATTTTGTAATGGATTGCTGCCATCTATCGGCTGTAGATCTACCAGATGCAATAAAACACGGCAGCGCTCTAAATGCTTAAGAAATTGAATGCCTAAGCCAACCCCTGAAGAGGCACCAGCAATTAACCCAGGAATATCGGCTATGACTAAAGGGTCTCTCCCGGGCAGTTTTGCCACGCCTAAAGTAGGGACCAGCGTGGTAAAGGGGTAGTCAGCGACTTTGGGTGTAGCGGCCGAGACACTGCGAATAAAGGTGGATTTTCCCGCATTGGGCAGACCTAATAGGCCGACATCAGCCAGCAATAGCAACTCTAAACGAAGATCACGTTTTTCACCGGGGGTGCCATCAGTTTTTTGACGAGGGGTGCGATTGACTGAAGATTTAAAGCGGGTATTGCCTAAGCCGTGAAATCCCCCCTGAGCAACTTTGATTCGCTGTAGCGGGCTGATTAAATCACCCAGGATCTCGCCAGTATCGTTGTCAAAAACCCGGGTACCCACCGGAACCTTAAGGATTATATCGTCGCCACGACGGCCAGTGCAGTCCCACCCCTGTCCTGGTTGACCAGGCATGGCACGGTAAAGGCGGGTAAATCGGTAATCAAACAGAGTGTTCAGGTTACTGTCAGCGATTAAATAAACATGGCCTCCGTCACCCCCGTCGCCACCGTTTGGCCCCCCTTTAGGGATAAATTTTTCTCGACGGAAACTGACACAACCACTGCCTCCATCCCCCGCCTCCACACGGATCACTACTTCATCAACAAATTTCATCGGGCTATTTAAATCACGTGATCAGTAAGGCGGCGGGCTCGACTAACAGCTATTAAGCAGTGGCTATCAAAAGGAATTAAAAGCAGAATTTAGAAGCTTTTCAGTGTTTTTTGATCCTAAGTTTCTGTAGTAATGGCTACTACATTAACAGTTTTTCGACGGCGCGGCCCTTTAACCGTAAATTGTACGCTGCCATCAACCAATGCAAATAGCGTATGGTCCTTACCACACCCAACGTTAACCCCAGGATGGAAGTGAGTGCCGCGTTGCCGTACAATAATATTACCGGCCTTAACCATCTCGCTGCCAAAGCGTTTGACACCTAAGCGTTTACTTTCGGAGTCTCGTCCATTGCGGGTAGACCCCCCAGCCTTTTTATGAGCCATTGCACTGCTCCTATACTAAATTACTTTCGCCAGTGATTTGACGGATTTTAATGGCTGTAAACCATTGGCGGTGCCCCTGCTGTTTACGGCTATGCTTACGGCGGCGAAATTTAACAATGCGAATCTTATCACCACGGCCATGACTGATAACTTCAGCAGTCACCTTACCACCCTCAACAAATGGAGCCCCTAAGATGACTCGTTGCTCTTGGGCAACCATTAATACTTGGGGAAACTCAATCAGCTCCCCAGTAGGATGATCAATCTTTTCGATGTGGATAGTCTGGCCTTCGCTAACGCGATGCTGCTTGCCACCACTTTGAAAAACCGCGTACATGCAATGCTCCGTGCGCTAGAATTCTATCAGCGCTATTATTTGGCGTAATCTGTATTGATTTAAACTCGCCATTTTAAGCGTAATGGATCCTATTGGCAAGGAGAATACAGGGCAATTACAAAGCTACCTCATTAAAAATGAGTAGCCCCGGTATAGCCATTTGAAACAATTGACTTGTCTGAAAATTTCTAAAACAATGGGAATGCTCACCTAGATCAATATGGAAAAAAGCAAAAACAGAAAAAG
>DWNI01000031.1:0-23543 GCA_018250175.1 Alychna victa
GCGCAAGGGGTGTCCAGTGGTCAGTTGTTGTTCCAGCCGTTCAAGCAGGGTATGTGCCAATTGGCAGGCTATTTTATCCGCCGCTTTTGCCCGTTTTTGCAGCCGCTGCTGGGCTCGGTTAATCACCTCAAGATCGGCCAAACTGAGCTCCAGATTGATGGTTTCCATATCATTGAGGGGGTCGACTTGTCCGGCCACATGAATGATTTCAGGATGTTCAAAGCAGCGAACCACCTGGGCAATGGCATCAGTTTGCCGAATATGCATCAGAAATTGGTTGCCTAATCCTTCACCCTGAGCGGCTCCTTTGACCAAGCCAGCAATATCAACAAAAGTCAGAGTAGTTGGGATAATGCGTTGTGGTTTGACAATATTGGCTATTGCGGTCAATCGTGGATCAGGTAAAGGAACTGTACCGCTATTAGGCTCAATCGTACAAAAAGGGAAGTTTTCGGCAGCAATCCCCGCTTGAGTTAATGCATTAAATAGTGTTGATTTACCGACATTTGGCAGGCCAACGATTCCACAACTAAAGCCCATAAACCCTGAATCCTTAAGTAATGGCGTAAACTGCCAGTATAACAGTTTTTATTCACTTATTGCAGGCATTGCAGTTTCAAGTGTACTGTTAAAATAGGGCTTGAGTGCGGGTTGGTAGTTATTAGGGGGTTACTTTTAGCCACCAAAGAGCAGTCAGAATTGCTCTTTGATAGTTAAACTATAGATAGGTTATACCGTTAGGTTATCATGGTTAGCGTTAAAAGCTGTAGCGGATGCCAGCCATAATTTTATGGTCGAGTGTATTACCTCTGAGAACTTTGGAAGGCTCTTTTTCAGCGGTTTCTTTAATATCTAAGTAACGAATATGTTCATAACCCAGTTCTAGGGCGCAGTTTTCTGCCACTTGGTAGCAACCGCTTAAGTGAATGCTATGCAGATTCTTATTGGTTTTAAGCTGATCATCTTTTAAAAAAATTTGTAAGGCTTTATCATCATCAAACCGCCTATAGCGATAGGCGAAGCGTAAAGCCCCATTTTCACTAAGGCGAAATTTAGTGCCGATTTCAACTGTGGGTTGGATCTTATCTTTATAGTAGGTAGAAAGGGCGTCAATTTGCTCTGGTTTACCTTGACTTGACACCACCGATTGTTTCAGCAGGATAGCTTTTTGAGTTGCCCCGGCCAAGGTATAGATCTCTGACCACTGTGACAGTGGATAATGAACTCCTATACCGAGTAAAGCCTGCTGGTCGACTTCAGTATGTTGCAGGCGTCCCTCAATAAAAAAATTTTCTTTAAATCCTAGGCTACTGTTCAGATAAAAGCCAAAGCTTTGTTTGCTTCTTTTACTGGTATTGTTGGATTTAGTAGTGTTAGCAGTAGCATTTTGAGAACATTCTTGATCAATTTGCTGATTGATTTTTCTAACAATACCAGCGTCATCAGACAGTAGACCTCCCGATAAATAAGTGAAGTTATCTGCCATGGTGGGGGCAATGGCGGTGATCGCCAATAGTGCAGCAGCAATTTTAATTTTCATAAACTCACCTTGTGCGGTTCAATGTATAGAGGCACTCATCCCTTTAAACCTTGACGAAACCACCGATTATTGAATAACCCTATCTCTAAGGTATTTAATCGGCTAGAAATAAGTGCATCGCCCATATCTTTACTTAATCAATATTAAGTGTTCTTACTAGAAGGATAGTTACTGAGTAGTCTACTAGCAATGGACGACTATAGGTTTTTAGCGCATATAATAGCTTTATTTCACTGAATCAAGTGGCTAATACTGGATTAATATATCAAGCAAAACATTCTAGAGGTTGAAAGGAGGGTCAAATAATAATCTAAGTGGGCAAGCAACTCTCAAAGGTCCTAGATGAGGAAAATTTGATAAATAAAAAGGGTTAAAGGGAAAATAAAAAGAGCAGCCTGAGCTGCTCTTTAATGGCTAAACCAAATACCATTGTATCAGCTAAGTTTAAAGATTGTAGCGGATACCTGCGGTGATTTTATGATTATTAATCTTTTCCTGGAAACGAGTAAAATTATAACCTGCTTCAACGGCACAGCTCTCCGCTACCTGGTAATAACCACCTAGGTGTACCTCATGCAGATGCTTCTTTTCAGTTTTCAAAAATCTTTGATCGAAACGGGCGTAGCGATAAGAGATACGAGCGCCCATTTCGTCGTCGACGCGCAATTTAGCACCTAACTCAATAGTGGGTTGAATATCATCTCTAATTTCATTAGCTGACTTAGGGAGCAGAGGGTAGGCTTTTCTGCTTTCGGAATCCTTATAAATCCTTTCTTCAGCATCTTTATTGGATATAGAAGCTAGATTTTTCTTAGCGATACCGGCTAAGGCATAAAGATTTGCATACTGAGCCACGGGATAGTGCCCACCAATACCGAGCAGAACTTGTCGTTCAAGTTCGGTGTCATGAAGTCGTCCTTCAGCAAAAAAGTAGTCATTGATGCCCAAGCTGCCATTGAGATAAAAACCAAAAGCATTATTTTTAATTTTACATTCATTATCTTTAATAGTGTTATTAAAAGAATGCTTTTTTTCACCAAGCTGATACAGAAGTCCACCAGAAACGTAGGTGAAATCATCAGCGATGGCAGGAGCCGCTGCCGCTATGGCTAATGTAATGGCACAAATCTTAGTCTTCATAAAGTTGTCATCCTAATTATTCAATCAATATTAGTTGATAGGGGGCATTACGATGGCTAACGCGAACACTAGCGGCTCAATAGCCAGGTGTTCAATCAGCCAGCATCCAGTGCACTGTATAGAAAGATTGTTAGCAGATCAACTCTATTTTTAATTTTATTAAGTTTTTTAAACTAATTTTTGGAAATTTTGATAAAAAATCGAATCTTTGCTGACAAATTAGTTAAACTTTAGTCAAGGAGTGTCTTATTTAATTAATAACATTTGAAGCCTAAACCGGGTTAAGGTCATCGACCAGGCGGGTGGCTAGGCCAATGTAGTGTGCTGGCAGTAACTGATAAAGCCGCTGTTTTTCGTTTTCTGGCAAAGCTGATGACTGAATAAATTCTCGAAGTTGTTGCTGATCTAAGGCTTTCCCTCGTGTTAATTGCTTGAGCTGTTCATAGGGCTGATTAATGCCATAACGGCGCATCACCGTTTGTAATGCCTCAGCTAATACAGGCCACTGTTGACTCAGCTCAAAAGCTAAATGAGAACGATTAACCGATAATTTGCCAATGCCCCTAAGTAAAGCTTGGTAGGCAACCCAAGCATAGCCCAAGGTGACCCCCAGGTTACGCAATACAGTAGAGTCACTGAGGTCGCGTTGCCAACGAGAAATGGGCAACTTGGCAATGAGATGGCTGCTTAAGGCATTGGCTAGCCCCAGATTGCCCTCTGCATTTTCAAAATCGATCGGATTAATTTTATGTGGCATGGTGGATGAACCCACTTCACCAGCAACCGCCGGCTGAGTAAAATGCTCAAGCGCGATGTAGCCCCAAACATCACGACTAAAGTCGATAAGAATGGTATTAAAACGACTAATCACCGCAAACAGCTCGCTCACAAAGTCGTGTGGTTCAATTTGTGTGGTGTAGGGATTCCAGATCAAGCCTAACTCGGCGACAAATTTTTGGCTAATTTGATGCCAATCGATGTTCGGGTAAGCGGCAACGTGAGCATTATAGTTGCCGACAGCCCCGTTGAATTTTCCTAAAATTTCGCTTCGCTGGAGCTGTCGATATTGGCGCTGCAATCGGTAGACAAAGTTAGCCAGTTCTTTTCCTACCGTGGTTGGACTGGCAGGCTGTCCATGAGTACGTGCCAGCAGCGGAATCTCTCGGGTCTGTTGGGCTAACTGCTGAATCGCTGTGATCAACTGCCGCCATAAAGGAAGCAATAGCGTTTCACGAGCTTGTCGCAACATTAAGCCATAGGCCAGGTTATTAATATCTTCAGAGGTACAGGCAAAGTGCAGATACTCTTTGGCTGCATTCAGGGCAGGAACTGCTGTTAACTGGGATTTGAGAAAGTATTCTAATGCTTTAACATCATGTTGGGTAGTCTGTTCAATGGTTTTTATCTGTTCGGCTTGAGTGGTGTCAAAGTTTTCAATCAACTGTTCAAGGTAGTGTTGAGCCTTGGCATCGAAAGGTGGAATTTCAGTGATTTTCTCAGTAGCCGCCAGCTGTTGTAGCCAGCGAATTTCTACAATGCAGCGGTATTTCAATAGACCATATTCACTAAAAAGTTCCCGCAGTGCTCCTAATTTATCTTGGTAACGGCCATCTAAGGGTGATAGGGCAGTGAGCGGGGTTAGGGGAGTGGTTATCATGGGTATCCATTAACTAAGCTTAAGTCAATCAGGGTTGAGAATAGTGATATTGATTATTTATAAGAGTGCTTGGCAGATAGTAGCGCCTCCCAAGCAGCGCTCTCCTTGGTAAAAAACAACCGCTTGTCCAGGGGTAACAGCACGCTGTGGTTGGTTAAAAATAATCTGTAGACGCCCATTGGTGATTGCCGTCAGTTGGCAAGCGACATCAGTTTGTCGATAACGGATTTTACAGGTGCAAGCTAGTGGCATCACTGGAGGTTGAGCGGCAACCCAGTGGCATGGCGAGGCCAGCAAGCCATTAGCGTACTGTTGCGGATGTTCAGCACCTGCAGCAACTACCAAAACATTACGTTGAGTATCTTTAGCCACTACATACCAGGGTTGGATCTGCTGAGGGGTGGTGCCACCGATGCCCACCCCTTGGCGCTGTCCTAAAGTGTAGAGGTAGAGTCCTTGGTGCTGTCCTAATACCTTACCCTCGACACTCTCAATGGCTCCAGGCTGTGGTGGCAAATAACGGGCTAAAAATTCCTGAAAGCGCCGTTTGCCGACGAAGCAGATGCCGGTAGAATCTTTTTTTTCAGCGGTCACTAAACCTAATTGACGCGCCAGTTGACGAACTTGTTGTTTAGGCAGTTCGCCGAGAGGAAACAGGCTGCTGGCCAGCTGCTGTTGATTGAGGGCATAAAGAAAATAGCTTTGATCTTTTTGCGGATCAGCCCCTCGCCACAACTGCTGTTGTCCTTGAGCATCGCTGACTCGCCGAGCGTAATGACCGGTAGCAATCCTATCAGCTTGCAGCTGTTGGACCGAAAATTGCAAAAAAGCGGTAAATTTGATGATTTGATTACATAAGATATCGGGATTGGGAGTGAGGCCGGCTTGAATGCCTGCTAGAAAAGGCTCAAAAACCTGATCCCAATATTCAGCTGCAAAATTAACGGTATGTAATGGGATCCCTAACTGGTCACAAACGGCTTGAGCATCAGCACGATCAGCAGCGGCTGAGCAGTAGCCCGCATGATCATCCTCTTCCCAGTTCTTCATAAACAGCCCTTCAACCAGATAACCCTGCTGTAAAAGTAGCCAAGCAGCCACTGAGGAGTCTACCCCACCTGATAATCCAATCACCACTTTTTTTACCTGGGTTAAAGGGGGAAGGGTTTCTGGTAGCGGATGGGTAACCATGGTAAGATCAGACATTATGTAGCGGTTAAAAAGTAGTGGTGAGTGGTAGTTTACCACAGTACTCAGCAATATCGCTAACCAACCGGTAAAATCCATTGTGTGGCTACTCATTCCCGCGGGCATAGAGGCTAAACACGTTAACCACCTCAGGAATCAATAAGCATGCTATTGGTCGACTCACATTGCCATCTTGATCTACTGGATTATACCACCGAACATCAGGATCTGGCAGATGTTATTCGTAAAGCGCAATCTCAGCGTATTGGGCATTTGCTATCAGTAGCCACGACGTTGGAAGGTTTCGTGCAATTTCGCCCTCAAGTGGAGGCACACCCAGAAATTTCTCTCGCCTGCGGCGTCCATCCTCTCAATATCACAGTGGCGACTGCCTGGGATCAACTCTACCGACTAGCTGCCGATCCCAAAGTGGTAGCGTTGGGAGAAACTGGGCTAGATTACTACTACCACACTGTACCCACTGAGCAGCAGCGTCACGGTTTATGTCAACATATTGCTGTTGCTCGGCAACTTAAAAAACCGCTGATTATTCACTTGCGCCAGGCGGAACAAGATTTATTAATGATACTTCGGGAGCAGCAAGCCAGTGAATGTGGGGGGGTGATCCACTGTTTTACCGGTGATCAGGCAACCGCCAAAGCGCTGCTGGAACTTGGTTTTTATATTTCATTGTCAGGAATAGTCACTTTCAAAAATGCTGGAGCTTTACGCGAAGTGGCAACTTTTATTCCAGCTGATCGGCTGTTAATTGAGACTGACTCCCCTTACTTAGCACCGGTCCCTCATCGAGGTAAGCCGAACCAACCAGCTTATCTACGAACAGTGGCTGAGTTTTTAGCTTTGTGTCGTGGCGAAAGCATTGAACAACTTGCTGAAACAACTACCAAAAACTTTAATCAACTGTTTCAAAGCCAAAAAGTCTAAGATCACTGGGTGTTACGTTTAGTGTCACAGCTGCCTCTAAGTTGCAGCCCTAACTTGCCAAGTGTCTAGCTAATGAATGAAGTTTATTTAATACAAAATTAACGATCTAGGATCCAGCAGAAGATCTTATAGCTAAACTCGGGTGAAATGATTGCTATTTTTATGGCAAAAGCTTTTCAAACCAAGAATACTGGTTATATCACACACGCTTTTGGTATTGTGGCACAGGCCAAGGGAGTGGCACAATGGGACTGAATTAGCATGGCATCGCCATAGCTAAAAAAGCGATAGCGTTGTGCAATTGCTTGCTGATAGGCTGCTAGCACCGATGATTGACCGGCAAAAGCACAAACCAGTAGCAGTAAGCTAGAGCAGGGTAAGTGAAAATTGGTAATCAAGCTATCAACCACTTGGAAGCGGTAACCTGGATAAATAAACAGTCGAGTTTCACCCTCAAAAGGCTGTAACAGAGGCTGTTTAGACTGCTGCCGCGCTGCGACAGCAGCTGTCTCTAAAGCGCGAACGACGGTAGTACCGACAGTGACCACTCGTCCCCCTCGGGCTTTGCAGGCTAATATCGCCTCGACAGCTGCTTGGGTTACACTGACCACTTCTGCATGCATTTGATGAGCTTGAATTGACTCACTACGGATGGGTTGAAAGGTCCCTGCACCCACTTGTAGCGTAATTTCAGTGATTTCTATCCCTTTGGCTTGCAGAGCCTGCAACAATGCTTGATCAAAATGTAAACCAGCGGTAGGTGCTGCAACGGCCCCAGGCACGCGGGCAAAAACGGTTTGATAATATTGCTGATCAATCGCAGTGGCTGGACGCTGTAAATAGGGTGGCAACGGTATATGACCAATGGCTTGGAGCAAGGTGAGTAGCGGGCGATCGTCTTCTATTTGGATTTGAAATAGAGCATCTTGGCGTTTGATAACAGTAGCGCTGACGGCAGGTTGGCCATCAGGTGCCGTTAATTGAATCAAGCTACCGATGGCTGGTGGTTTACTGGTACGTAGCTGTACCAAAAGTCGCTGTTCAGGAAGCAACCGCTCTACCAGCAGCTCGAGTTTCCCACAGGTTGATTTATAACCAAATAGCCGTGCTGGAATTACCTGAGTATTATTAAGTACTAAGAGATCGCCAATTGTTAACAGCTGTAAAAGATCACAAAATGCGTAGTGTTGAACGTTACCATTGAGCCGGTCGAGCTGTAGCAATCGACAGGCGGTGCGCTGTTGAGTCGGCTCAGTGGCAATCAGTTCGGGGGGTAAATCGAAGAAAAAATCACTTAGTTGCATATTACGGAGGTGAATAGCCCAATGCTTAGATTAATGATGTAATCGATATTATTACACATATTTGTAAAATTATGCTTAACTTAAGTGAGAAGCTCTTAGAAAATTTTTACTATGAACGACTTCTTGTTGTAGCGTTAAAGTAATGAGTAGTAGTTAATGATTTTATTTAATAATTTTATTTTTAGGCATTATCCCAAATGACCCTAGCAACCTCAGAGAAACCGCTAATACCGATAGCACCTCACCAATATCCTGGGGTAATCAAGTTATTTATGGTGATCATTTTATGTGCAGTCACTTATGGAATTTATTTAATACCTCCTTATTATCAAGCTATGAAACGTATGCATTTAGCGCAAATGGCTTACCAACAGGAGCATTACCAACAAGCAGCAACTATTTATCTCACACTACTTACAACCTACCCAAACTTTAAGTCAGCACGTCTAGGGGCCGCTGAAGCTCTATTTTCCTATCATAGTGAGGAGACTTGTCAGCAAGCTTTGAAGCTTTTAGAATCCATAAAACTTAACATGGAGGAGTGTACTCGCCTAAAAAGAGTGATGCCTGAAGCCTATCGGGCCTACTTTATATCTCAGGAAAAGAAAAAGAGGTAATATGTTTTTCATTCCAGGCTGGCTTATTTCTCTTGCTACCTTCCCAGGCGTGGTTATTCATGAAATCGCTCATCGTTTCTTTGCGGATTTATTAAATGTTCCTGTCTATCGAGTTAACTATTTTACCTTAAATAAGGGTAATACCAGTGGTAGTGTGGAGCTTTTCCCAGCTGATAGTGTAAAAGCAGCCCTGTTAATTGCGCTAGGACCCTTGATCATTAATACCTTACTATGTGCTATCATCAGCTTTCCGCTTGCTAGCCTATTGGAGGGTGATAAAAACTACTTGTGGGGGCTACTATCTTGGCTAGGAATATCAATAGGCATGCATGCGATTCCTAGTAATGGTGATTTGGATTATCTGTTAAATATTGTTAAACGACAAGCTACTGATTATCGGATTATTAAGGATTCAGCTATTAATAACCTGGTTCCTTGGTCTATTCGGTTACTGGTTTTTTTTATTAAGTTCATTAACTTATTAAGGTTCTTATGGGTTGATCTCCTCTATGCGGCATTGGTTAGCCAAGTTATCCCTTACTGTGTCGAGCAACTGATAGTATTTGCATAGGAGTAGTAATACAGTTTTTGATTGCCGACAGTTTTGTCGGTGTATCGTGCTAAGCAGCAGCATTTAAAGGGTAATTCACACGGTTTTTAGCAGCGAAAGCTCAGCCTCTGCCCGGGTTGCTGTCCGGTCAGCTTCCCCTGCTGGTAGACCATAACCCCATTGACCCAAGTGGTATCGATGGTGCTATGAAAAGTCTCGCCGGTCAGCGGTGACCAGCCACAGTGGTAAAGCAGATCCGATGCACGCACTTGGGTGGATTGTTGTAAATCCACTAATACCAAATCAGCCCAAAAGCCTTCTCGTAAATATCCCCGATCAACCACTTGAAAGCGCTCAGCCACTGCATGGCTGGTTTTTTGCACAATTAATTCCAATGATAGCTGCCCACGATGGTAATACTCTAGCAGCATTAATAGGGCTTGCTGTACCAAAGGTAACCCGGACGGTGCATTGAAGTAGGTTTGCTGTTTTTCTTCCCAAGTGTGCGGTGCGTGGTCAGTTGCAATAATATCCAGCAGGCCTGTTTGTAATCCTGCTAACAGCGCCTGTTGGTGATAAGCCGCTTTAATCGATGGATTACATTTGATCTGATGCCCTAGGCGTTGGTAATCCTGTTGATTAAAGAACAGGTGGTGTACACAGACTTCAGCGGTGATCGTTTTAGATCGTAAATCATTGAGTGTCATTGCTGGGGTCAGTAACCCCAATTCATCTGCGGTGGTGAGGTGTAGGAGGTGTAACCGAGTACCACATTGTTGTGCCAAAGAGACTGCTAGGCGTGAGGAGCGTAGACAGGCTTCTTTGGAGCGGATTTCGGCATGTGCTTGCGGAGGAATGGCATGGCCGTAACGTTGATAAAAGGCAGCTTCAGCCGCTCGAATGGTCGGGGTATCTTCACAATGAGTAGCCACCAACAGCGGCGTTCCGGCAAAAATTTTGCGCAAATTAGACTCATTATCCACCAGTAAATCGCCAGTGGAAGCGCCCATGAAAATTTTAATGCCACAGGCTTGGCCAGGCTGCAACTGCTGGATTTCATCCAGATTATCCGCGGTTGCTCCTAGGTAAAAGCTGTAATTGGCCACAGAGCTGGCAGCAGCACGGACATATTTATCCTCTAAAGCTTGGCGAGTAATTGTCGGTGGATTAACATTAGGCATCTCCATAAAGCTAGTGATACCACCAGCGACTGCTGCTCGAGATTCACTGGCAATATTACCTTTGCTAGGAAAACCCGGCTCACGGAAATGGACTTGGTCATCAATCAGACCGGGTAATAGATATTTACCAGTTGCTTCAATAATTTGGGTATCCCTTGGAGCCGTAATTGTAGGAGCAATTTGCTGAATACGGCCCTGTTGGATTAATAAGTCGGCTTCATTAGCGCGCCCTTCATTAACTAAGGTAGCTCCTTTGATAAGAAATGATGCTGTCATAGTACCCGCAATGGTATAGGATTCTGGTAGCAATTAAAAAATCGCTTGCCATCAATGCTGTCAATGGTATTGTTACTTATGCAGTAGTATACGCGGTTTATTGATAGAGAGAAACCAATGGTGACTGAAAATTCTTTATTTATGAAAATTGTACAACGCCAGTGTCCAGCAGATATTGTTTATCAGGATGAACAAGTAACCGCATTTCGAGATATCGCGCCACAAGCTCCTGTTCATGTGTTAATTGTGCCTAACCACGTAATAAAAACCTTGAATGATTTACAAACAACGGATGTTAATTTAGTAGGACAGATGATTCTAGTGGCTACTCAATTAGCTCAGCAAGAAGGAATTGCAAAAGCAGGTTATCGATTGATTATTAACTGTAATCAACATGGTGGTCAACTAGTTCCCCATTTACACCTTCATTTGGTGGGTGGGCACCCGTTAGGACCCATGCTGAGTAATTAAGAAGTGATAGTGTAGTCAGATAACTGTTTTTAAAACGGTGTTTAAAAAGATTGGATAGGGGGATGATTGATTGCCCCCGGTCGACAGAGTAGA
Source organism: Alychna victa (assembly GCA_018250175.1). Lineage (NCBI taxonomy): Eukaryota > Metazoa > Arthropoda > Insecta > Lepidoptera > Hesperiidae > Alychna > Alychna victa. The sequence continues at coordinate 10,963 of DWNI01000031.1, forward strand.
TAATGTTTTAGGGGGAGATCAGAAGAAATGTGTACAACCCTGGGCTGGCTTAATGGAATAAGAGCACCATTTTAAAGATTGAAAAGCGGGTCAACTATCGGTAGTACATTCCAAAGTTTATGACCCATGGAAAGGATGATTTAAATGCTTGCAGTTGACTTAAAGTCGACGAAACCAAATACCAGCCCTATACAATAATGATTTTTTACAGGGTAAGTCAGTGAATAGTATCAAAGTTAATCGCAGCACGGTACTGCGTGAGCTAAAGCGTTATAGGTTTTGTAGAAGATATTGTGCACAGACAGCTTATGTATTGAAAGATAAGCAAAAGCCAGTCTTCAGTATCATGAATAACATGCTAAGCCCCCCTATGATCTCTGCAGATGGGTTGGACTTTTAAGAGGTTTAGTTTGCCGATGAAGTTGGAGATGTTTGAATGGAGATTAGCCTAACGAGCCTTTATCATCAAACAGCAGCCGGTAAAATGCAAGGCAAACATCAGTTCCCAGATTTAAAACAGCCGCCTCCAGAGAGGGAAACGTAACCGTATTAAATTGCTATATTGAGTTGGTAATGTACCTATCATTACACTGAATAATGGCAGTGAATTTTCCCGTCGCGGTCAAGTGGCTAAATCCAGCGAATCAACCGTTTATTCCGCTAAGCCCTATGTGATACCGCTGAGGAACTGAACTAATAAAAATCCCAATGGACCTATTCACCGTTTTTGGCCTAAAAAACTGATGTTAAGCCACTGGGTGACACCGAGATAAGCAATAGGGCGTTTTGTCTTAATCCGATCCTAAGGATCGCCTTAGGGGAACTCACTCCATTAAAAGTTTATACTGAGTGAGTGTTGCACTTATTGTGTAAATCCAGCAAAAGATTATTAAAATTATTTATTTTTTAAGGACATAGTGGGATAACACAAGTTTTTATTTTAACTTATTATGTGATACAAATGCTTTGTAAAAATCTATTAGCTATCTAAAAGATAGTTGTACTTTTGTCTTTTTTAGCGCTATAAAATCTGTTGCTTTAAAAAAGAACAATAAAAAACTTGTTGTAATCTGTAAAAACAGTCACAATAATAAAGAAGAAATTATCAACGTCTGGTAATTCCTTTGATCCGTTTCCTATCGGGATAAAGTTCTAGTCATTAAATTAATGGAGATTTCATGTCTGCCGAGATTTTTAAAGTATTGCATAACATTCGAACCTTACGAGCCTATGCCCGTGAACTAACGATTGATGCATTAGACGAGATATTAGAAAAAGTAAAGACTGTTGTTGAAGAGCGTCGTCAAGATGAACTACAAGCTCAGGTTTATAAGCAGGAGCATGAACAGAAATTGCAGCAATATCGTAATATGTTACTAGCAGATGGTATTGACCCCAATGAATTGTTGATGCCGGGTATGGCTAAAGTAGGAAAACGTCGAGCACCTAGACCAGCGAAATATGAATATATAGAGAATGGAGAGCACAAGACCTGGACAGGGCAAGGTCGTACTCCAGCTGCTATCAAACAGGCAATTGAACGGGAAGGTAAAAGTTTAGAATCATTTTTAATTAAAGAGGGATAACCTACTTTTTTAGGGCCGCTTGCAAACAATAAAATTAAAAGAGGCCCTAATAACCCTGCTTTTTCAGCCAGTTTTTCAAGTGCTCTACGTCTTGCAGCCATTGTTGGGAGAGTTGGTTAACCTTTTGTGTCACCAGTTGCCAAGCATCAGGTGACGCCGCCTGCTCTATCTGTAACGCAAGTTGTTGTAATCGCTGTAAACCCATACTGCCACAAGCGCCCTGAATCTTATGGGCGATTTCTCGTAGGGGTTTTGGCTGACGTGACTCTAGTTGTTCTTTAAGGATGGTTAAATAGTTCGGAAATGTGGTTTCTAATAGTGTGATATTATTAGTAAGGCTAGCAGCGCCCAGCAATGATAAATAATCTTTTAGGATAGCAAAATCAATGGTTGTTGCAGGGGGATGTAGGGTACTATCCTCAGAGGACTGCTTCAAAAGGCTTCCAGGAAAATATTGTTTGATAATAGCCATAAAATTTTCGATCGACAAGGGTTTTTGTAAAAATGTATCCATACCCTGAGTTTGATATTGATTGAGATCAAGCGTTGCCTGCGCAGTTAATGCGACTAGGGGAGGCAACTGTTTGTTAGGGTAAGCTTTACGCAATTGTTTAACAAGCTCAAAGCCATTCATATCGGGTAATTGAATATCCACTAATACTAATTGATACTTTCCAAAAGAAAACTTGGCTAGTGCTTGTTCACCAGTAGTTGCAGTATCCACTTGGCAACCCAGCTGCTTGAGTAGCGCTTCAGCAATGGTGATACTAATTTCTGTATCTTCGACCAATAGTACTTGAATGGCTTTGAGACTAGGCAGGTGTGCAATCGAATCAATTTTTGAAAGTGCTAAAGAGGGTTGTAATGGGATTTTTAGGGTAAAGCAACTTCCCTTTCCTAGCAGACTGTGTACAGTTAGATCACCGCCCATTAAGGTTGCTAATTGTTTAGAGAGAGCCAGACCAATTCCTGCTCCCATGGGATTATTTAGTCCAGGCTGTCCTTTAACTTGGTAGTACATGGCGAATATTTTAGATTGCTCAGAGGCTGAGATTCCAATGCCACTATCGGTGATGTCAAAGTGAAGGGTTGTGTTACCTGGAGTAGGGCAGTAGACTCGTAAAGTGACTTCACCGGCTGAGGTGAATTTCACCGCATTACTGAGTAAATTCCATAAAATTTGCCGTAACCGTGTTCCATCAACTGTTATCCATTGAGGGAGATCGGGATCTAGCTGTAGGGTAAAAAGCAAGCCTTTAGATTCTACTAAAGTTCCCCCCAAATCAGCGAGCTCCTCTAAAAAACTGCTCAGTGATAACATTTCAGGCAGTAACCGTATCCGTTGCTGCTCAATTTTATCCAGACTAACGATATCATTAACGATGTGGTTTAGAGTTAGTGCACTCAGATAAATAGTTTTTAAATAGCGCTGCTGCTGTGCTTGATCGAGATTTCCTTCCTGAATTAAGCGGCTTAGTCCGACAATGCCGCTCAGCGGGGTACGCAACTCATGGCTGATGGTTGCCATAAAATGGCTCTTACTTAAGTTGGCTTGCTCTAGGGCTATTTGCGCATCTTTATGATCGGTAATATCACGGCCAAAGCCTAGGAGTCCACGCTGCTGTCGGACGCGATCATAAAAGGGTACTTTACGGATTTCAAAGTAGGCCTGGCGGCCGTCTGGATAGGGTAACCACTGCTCATAGATCACTGCTTGATTGGTTTGAAATAGCTGTTGATTGGTTACAATATCCTGTTGAGCAATCGTTTTAGGATAAAGATCTTGAGGGGTAAGCCCCATCAGTTGCTGTTGGCTTTTACCAATCAGTAATTCCATCGCTCGATTACAATTAAAAAGCTGGTTGGCTTCATTGCAGTAATAGAGTAGATCAGGTGAGGTGTCCAAAAAAGAGCGTAAAAGAGTTGCCTGATAGGCTAAATGGACTTGTGCTTGTTCTCGTTGGGTAATAGCCAATTCTAAATCAGTGATAGCTTGCTGATATAATTTTTCAGCTCGCATTTGTGCTTGTAAATGTTGCGTTAACTGCTTGGTATGGCGCTGCTGTTGACAAATAATTCCTAAGCTAACTAGTGTAGCGATGGTCAAAGCCAATCGGCAACAGGCAAATGATAACCAGCGATCCCAAATTAGTAGGGCCAGTGGCAACAGGGCCAGGCCATAGGGAAATAGACGCCGGCAATGGATTAGTCCCTTAAAAACAGCAGAGCACGCTGTTTGGTAATAGGAATAAAATCTCTGATCATTCATGAAATAGAGTTAATCATATACTTTCCCTAGTAATCCCTACGGTTTTTTTGACGATAATAGGGTGAATCGTTGTATCCATATCAGTCGTAGCAACAGTAAAATAGCAGCACTGGTGATTCCAATAATGAAACCACACCAGACACCACTGGCACCCATTTTGGGTACCCAATAATCAGTTAATCCTAAAATATAGCAGCTGGAAAGCCCTAATACCCAATAAGACATTAGAGTTATTGCAAATGCTGCTAAAGTATCTCTATAGCCACGCAAAATCCCATTAGCTATCACCTGTAAAGCATCAAAACATTGGTAGAGGGCGGAAAATAGTAGTAGATGACTAGCAACAGTAATAACAGTGGGATCACTAATACGAAAGGCAGCGATTGAATTGCGAAATACTGTGGTTAATGTGGCCGTTGCGATGGCAATACAGAGCCCTAATAGTAAACCAGCATAAGCAGCGGTTTTAGCTTTTTGGGGAAGCTGTTCTCCAAGAGAGTGGCTAACACGAATGCTACTGGCAATGGCAATGGAAAAGGGTATAGTAAAAACGACTGAGCAAAAAGCCATAGCCACCTGATGTCCAGCTATCCACTGTTTTCCTAAAGGAACGATCATAAATAGTGGAGCAACGGTAAATAAAGTAATTTCAAAAAAATAGGAGAAGCCGATCGGTAGCCCTAAGCGTAATAATTTACTTAAGGCAACTAAATTAGGAGCTTCCCAATAGGGCAGCAGTTGCCAAGTTTGTTGTTGCCCTTTTTTTACCATATAACCCAATAGGAGTAAAAACAGCAACCAATAAACCATGACGGTAGCCACTGCACAACCCACACTCCCTAAAGCGGGTGCTCCAAATTTACCATGGATAAAAATATGGTTAGCAATGATATTGATGACTAACCCGATCAAACCGATTCCCATAGGGGGAATTGGGGTAGAAAGACCCTCACACAGACAACGAAGCACTAAGTAGAGAAGGTAGCTGGGAACTCCATAAATCATAACAGACAGGTAGCGCTGAGTTAATTCAGCCAAATCTGTGCTCATATTAGGAATAAATTGTAAAAACCAACTGGCACAGCAGAGAAGTCCTATCAGGAAAAGTGAAATTAGTAGTGCTAACCAAAATCCCTGCCAAACCTGATGTTTAATGAGGTGCTGTTGGTTAGCCCCATTAAGTTGTCCAATGATAGGAGTTAAAGCTTGAAGTACTCCTTGACCCAGTAAGATGATAGGCAGCCAGATGAGGCTTGCGGTTCCAACTGCCGATAGATCAGTCACGCTCACTTCAGCGGCCATTATAGAATCAGCGTAATTAACGGCAACTTGGCTAAATTGCGTGATGAATACTGGCAAAGCTAGTTGTACCAGTGCCCAGGTTTCACTGTAATATTTTCGCACTACTTATTCCTTTTTTGCAATACCGAGAGTATAGCGCTGTTATTGTAGCGAACCCGCTAATGGTATGGTATCTGCCGCACACAATTGTAGCTGCTTTTGTTGTAATAAAATTTTACTCTAGTAGCCGATATTTTTGTTATTTTAATGGTAGCGGATATTCTCTAGTTCCAGTAGCTTCCGTTTACTCGCCAACCCCCAGCGATAGCCGGTTAAACAGCTGCCCAGACCTAAAACTCGATGGCACGGAAGTATCACCATCCAGGGATTGGCACCGACTGCAGCACCAACTGCTCGAGCTGCCTGCGGACAGTTGATACTTCGAGCTAATTCTTTATAAGTACGGTGGTTTCCATAAGGGATTTGCATCATCGCTTGCCAAACCTGCTGTTGGAAAGGGGTTCCTCTGGTGGTCAATGGAATGTCCTGAAAACTAACAATTTCACCTTGAAAGTAGGCCTGCAGCCGGACTGTAAGCTGGTGTATTAAGGCACTCTTTTTAGGCAATAGAGTCTGGCGATTATTATCGTCGTTTGGGGCAATTTGCCATACACTATGGGTATCGGTAATGATAGCAAGGGTACCAATAGGTGATGGGTAGTGGTAGACATGCATAGTAAGCTCTTAACGTCATGAGTGATAAGGCAATTATAAAAGATTTCCAAGTGGATGGCATATTGGCACAGTGGCTACCTCATTTTTCCCCACGCGCTTCGCAAATCGGAATGGCTGCTCTGGTACAAAAAACCATTCGGCAACGTGGTCAGTTGGTCATTGAAGCGGGCACGGGAACCGGGAAGACTTTTGCTTACCTGGTACCCGCTATCCGTTCTGGACGCAAGTTAATAATTTCAACGGCCTCTAAGGCATTGCAAACCCAACTATTCCATCGAGATTTACCTTTAATCCAGCAAGCATTGCAGAGCACCAGTCGAATGGTAATGTTGAAGGGGCGGCAAAATTACCTTTGTAAGCAGCGCTTTGAACAGCACCGTCAGGCCGGGATGGGTTTTGAACAGTCAGTAGCGCTTGATCTCGCTCACTTATCTGATTGGGTGATACAGACTGTATCGGGCGATATCACTGATTGTTCTGTGGTTCCAGAGAGCAGTGCTGTTTGGCCTTTAGTCACCAGTAGTGAGGAGAACTGTTTGGGGCAAACCTGTCCCCATTATCAGAGCTGCTTCGTTATTAAAGCGCGACAGCAGGCCGCTGAGGCGGATCTGGTGGTTATCAATCACCATCTATTTTTTGCCGATCAACAGTTACAAGCAGCGCAGTATACAGGTTTATTGACACAAGCAGAAGTATTGATTTTTGATGAAGCGCATACTTTACCGGAAATTGCTGCAGAGTCAGCCAGTGATTTCCTGAATAGCCAACAGTTAATTGCTCTGTTTCAAGATTTACGATTGGCGTCGGGAGACGTTAGTAGGGATGGGGGAGTACTATCAGCAACGACTGCGCAATTGTCTGCGAGTGTGCAGCAGTTGCACCACGGATTAAGCGGTGTGGGTCGGCACCGAGCCAATTGGCAGCAAGCATGGCAAAAACCATTAGTTCGCCAAAGCGTTGACCAACTGCAGCAGCAGCTGGGGAATGCTCAACAACAGCTTACCGTGCTAACGGCATCACAACGCAATCCTACTTTAAATAACCTATTACTGCGTATTGACCAATATCAGGCAACGCTACAGCAGCTACAACCAACGGCTACCCATGAATACAGCTATTGGTATCAAGCAACCTCTAAGCACTTTATCTTAGCGCGAACTCCGTTCTCTATTGCCCATTTTTTCCAAAAACTATTACAAGGGCGCCGATCTGCCTGGATTTTTACCTCAGCAACCCTGTCAGTTGATCAAAAGCTAGACCATTTTTGTCAACGGATGGGTTTAACTCAGCCTCGTTTGAAAATATTTCCAAGCCCCTTTGATTATCAACGGCAAGCGATACTCTACGTTCCCCGCTATCTGCCAAAACCTCAGCATCCCCGAGGTGCACAGCAGCTAGTCCGCCAGCTGCAACCATTGCTAAGTCAAAATCCCGGGGGATGTTTGCTATTGTGTACCGCCTACCATCGGTTACATAAGTTAGTACAGGCCCTTCGTCAGTCTATGGAACGATTAATTTTAGTGCAGGGCGAGCAGAGTAAAGCAGAGTTACTAAGCCAGTTGATGCGATCTGGCAATGCCATCCTAGTGGCTACCTACAGTTTTTGGCAAGGGATTGATATTCCTGGATCAGCGCTTTCCTGCGTAATCATTGATCGACTGCCATTTGCTCATCCGAATGATCCTTTGTTGCAGACCCGCTGCGCCCACTCTCGTGCTCAAGGTGGTGATCCTTTTCGAGATCACCAAATTCCTGAGGCCATTATCACCCTAAAACAGGGGGTTGGTCGATTAATTCGTACTGCACACGATCGGGGTATTGTGGTTATCTGTGACGATCGCATTGTGGCACGTTCTTATGGTAACCTATTTTTAAATAGCTTACCCAAGCTGCCTCGTACTCGAGATTGGCAACAAGCCATTCAAGTTTGGTCCTAAATTAATACTTAATGGCAGAGAATAATGTCTACTCAGATATTAGCATTAGATTGCGCTACCGAAAGCTGTTCCGTAGCCTTATGGCTAGATGGCAAGATTGAGAGTCGTTATCAGCTGACTCCTCAGCTGCAGCGAAACTATTTATTACCCATGGTCTCGCAACTACTTGCTGAAGCAGGATTAGCCCTAAATGCTTTGGACGCTTTAGCGGTTACCCGTGGCCCTGGCAGTTTTACTGGGGTGCGTTTGGGGTTAGGAGTGGTGCAGGGATTAGCATTCGGTATTGATCGACCGATTATTCCAATATCCACCTTAGAGGTGTTGGCGCAAGGTGCTTACCGACTCACTGGAGCAACAAAGGTAATCGCCGCTTTGGATGCTCGGCTGCAGCAGATCTATTGGGGAGCCTATCGTCGATTGGAAAAGCGCTGGCGATTGATTGCTCCAGAAGCCCTATTGACTGCTGCTCAGGCAGCTGACTTTTTAGCTCACCATTGCGACTCCTGGATACTGGTTGGCAGCGGTTGGTCGCTGGAGCCTCAGTTAGTTAACGCGATCGCTTTGCCAGCTGTCGATGAAGTGATGTTACATTGTCCTCATGCCCAAGATCTACTACCCTTAGCAGCGGTTGCCTGGGAGCAAGGAGAGGGGGTACTGGCAGCGCAAGTTGCTCCCTGTTACTTACGTCATCAAGTGGCCTTTAAGCCTAATCTAATAAAATAACGGCTATTGACTATCCGTTTTCTTATGAGTGGTACTGTCATTTTAAAATGCTCTTAGTTAGTACCCAAACTGCATAATCACACTTTCTCCGGCTATCGCAGTACCAGTCTGCTTAGTTAAATAACGAATTATATCCCTATTGGCAATAATGACGGGCGTGATAGTTGATTGAATAGTCGCTTGCAAAAAGGGGAGATCAAAGCGGGTGATGGGATCACCTCGCTCAACAAATTGGGCTTCTTGTGCCAAACGTTGAAAGCCTTGGCCCCTGAGTTGGACTGTGTTAATTCCAAAGTGTACCAGCAGCTCTAATCCATCAGCAGTGACTAGAGAAAAAGCATGGTGGGTAGGAAAGATTTTATGAAGGATGCCATCGACAGGAGCGACCAAAGTATCTCCATACGATGGCTGGATAGCAACGCCATCCCCCACAATTTTTTCAGAAAATATTTTATCTGGGACCGCCTTTAAATCAAGCAGCTCACCAGACACAGGAGCATAAATCGGCAGCAGATTTCTAAAACCATTCAATTGCAAAAGACGTTGTTTAACTTTTTGAAGTAACCCTGGCATCTTATGCCTCCGTTAATTAGTTTAGTCACTCGTCTTTACAATTAATTCAAATTATTAGTTAATGTAACAGTTTTTCTTGTATTAATTAAATTTTTAACTGTATTTTAATAACTATTTAATATGTTAACATTAATTTTTGCTACCCACAGCGATTAACAATAAAGTTATATTAAGGATGGTGCTCAGGAAATATCCTGGAAACCGATGGATAACATACATACCTAGCCTTTCACTAAGGTGTATCCTTTAAATAGACTTTTATGATAGTCGCGCCTAACATGCTTTGAGTCAGTATAGGTTTTACGCAAATCATCATGAGTTAGGGAAAGTAATGGCACCACAGGCTATCCTAATTATCTAGAGGGTTAAAAATGGTGGTAGCAATCCACAAACGATGCCTTGTTATTTAGCAGGAATACGAGGCAAATGAGGTAGAAAATGCATGGTTTTCCCTTAGAAATTCTTGTGGTAAGGTGGGCATGATGAACGGTTTATTATGGCGCCACTGGTTAAAAGGGAGTGGCCGGTGGTTTAGGCAGATTCTCCTGCTAGGGCTCAAAAAATTACAACATTTTTGGCAATACGGGATAGCTGTATTGGGTAGCAGTAAAATTCATGAAAATCGGAAACCACAAAAGGTACAGCGGTTTCAAGAGCCCACTTTAACACCCTTGCGGCAAGAACCGAAGAGGTTATCCAGCGCTGGTATCACTAACGCGCTCAGCCAGGCTGATGAGGAACCGAAAGTTTTTACAATAGCGACGAATCGAGGAGAAGAGAGGTGCAGTGAAACAGATAGCTGTACCTTGGCAGAGAACCCTTTGATTATCCTTTATGTGGTAGCCCACCAGCAGGATCGTCTCTATGGTGAACCACTATTACGCAGTCTATTACAACTAGGCTTTCGTTATGGAGAATACTCAATTTTTCATCGCCATCTCAATCCATTGGGCAGTGGACCTATTTTATTTAGCGTCGTTAATATGGTCAATCCAGGAAGCTTTAACCCTAATGCCATGCATGAATTTACAACACCTGGTGTTGCTTTTTACATGACAATTCCTGCTTATGGTGATACGGTACAAAACTTTAAGCTAATGCTTCAGGCAGCCCAACGATTAGCTGACAATATCAGTGGAGTTGTGCTCGATGACCAGCATCATCTGCTAACTTTAGAGCAGAGCGAGGCCTACAAAGCTCGTATCCGTCAATTATTGGCTCAGGATGCTGTTGCCACCCCTTCATAATTTTTCAGTGGTTAGCTGAACTGACTTAAATCACCTTCACAGGTTTTATCAACCATGACTGATCCTGCACAAAAAATAGCTCAACTTCGGCAGAAGTTACAACAGGCGGCTTATGAGTATTACGGATTAGACGCCCCAACTTTGCCTGATGCTGAATATGATCGGTTATTGGTTGAATTGCAGCACCTAGAGCATACTTTTCCTCACCTAATTACCCCAGATTCGCCGACCCAACGGGTTGGGGGAAAACCATTGGCAGAATTTACCAGTGTGTCACATACCATTCCAATGCTCTCCTTAGACAATTTGTTTACAAAAGCGGAGTGTTTAGCTTTTTTGCAACGGCTGCAAAATGGTTTAGCATTATCTGAATCTCCAGTAATGTGTGGAGAGTTAAAATTAGACGGAGTAGCCATTAGTTTACGATATGAAACGGGTATCCTAGTACAAGCAGCTACTCGAGGTGATGGTCTTACTGGAGAAGATGTCACTCATAACGTGCGAACTATTCGTAACATTCCTTTACGGCTACAGGGAGTAGATATTCCAAAGATACTAGAGGTACGAGGTGAAGTGTTTATCCGCGAAAAAGATTTCGCAAAACTCAATGAGCAGGCACAGCAGTGCGGAGACAAATTATTTGCCAACCCGCGAAACGCAGCGGCTGGATCACTGCGTCAATTAGATCCAGGGTTGGCCGCCCAAAGACCACTCAGCTTTTTGGCTTATGGATTGGGTAGGGTTAGCCAACACCAGCTGCCTAACAGTCAATGGGCTTGTTTACAGCAATTTAAACGGTGGGGCTTGCCGGTAAGTGAGTTCAACCAATTACTACAAGGTGAAGAGGCCGTAGAGCGCTATTATCAAAAAATTGAGCAGCAGCGATTTCAGTTAGGCTTTTCTATTGATGGTATCGTACTAAAGATTGATGATATCCGTTACCAACAGCAGTTGGGGAATCGCGCCCGTTCCCCGCGTTGGGCAGCTGCGTATAAATTCGCGGCGCAAGAGGAGCTGACACGGTTACGCGATGTCCAATTTCAGGTGGGTCGTACCGGCGTTATCACCCCGGTGGCGCAGTTGGAACCGGTCATGGTTGCGGGTGTTTGCATCCGTCAAGCCACCTTGCATAATGCCGATGAGCTACAGCGATTGCAGCTTCATTATGGGGATACAGTCATCGTACGGCGGGCTGGCGAAGTGATTCCACAGGTAGTGAGTGTCATTGCTGATCGTAGACCGGCCGATGCTCAACCGGTCTACTATCCAAAACAGTGTCCAGCCTGTCATAGCAGTTTAGAGCGGCTACCAGGGAAAGCAGCGATTCGCTGTTGTGGTGGTTTGATCTGCCCAGCACAGCGTAAAGAGGCGCTCAAACATTTGGCTTCACGTCGGGCATTAAATATCGATGGCTTAGGTGAACAGCTGATTGAGCAGTTAGTTGATCAGCAATTAGTGGGTTCAGCTGCTGATCTATTTCGGCTAACAGTTGAAGATTTATTGCCACTATCGCGAATGGGGCAGCGTTCAGCTAAAAAGCTAGTGACAGCTTTACAGCGAGCTAAACAGACTACTTTAGCGCGTTTTCTATTTTCTTTAGGAATTCCGATGGTCGGTGAGCGTACAGCACAACACTTAGCCAATCATTTTAAAAATATAAACACATTGATGTCAGCAACCACTGAGCAGTTGACCGCTGTGCCTGAGGTTGGCGGAATAATTGCTGAGCACATTGAACATTTCTTTCGGGAATCTCACAATCAGCAGGTGATTTATGAATTGATTTCCTCAGCGATTGGCTTGCAGTGGCCCTCTCCCGAGTTGATTACGATTAATTCCCACCCCCTGCAAGGCAAACGCCTAGTACTTACTGGCACTTTGCAGAGTTTGAGTCGACAGCAGGCACAAGAGAAACTATTGGCATTGGGGGCACAAGTGAGCGCCAACCTATCACGTGCAACCGATTGGCTAGTTGTTGGCAACCAGCCAGGTAGCAAGTTAATTAAAGCACAGCAGCTAGGGGTATCTATCATGGATGAGGCGCAACTGCTTGATTGGCTGGCGCTATAACCATAAAAATCTTAAAAGCTCCTTACGGTGGCCGGGGAGCTTTTAAGACCATTGCGCGAAATAGCAATGATTATTCCACTAGTGCTTTTTTATTTGTAATAGGTTGTTTACCTTCTTGACATTTTTAACGGATAAAGCCAATTTCTCAGCCTGATTAATT